>PVKP010032302.1:0-26083 GCA_004027715.1 Plecturocebus donacophilus | reverse complement strand
GAAGTAAATCACTCCTCAGCAATTGCATAGCATTTCACAGGTTTAAATAAAATATTGGTTGGCTGCTTATTTGTTATTTTCATCCCCTATTCCTTCCTGTCTCCATTGTTAAGCACAATTATTGGCATAAAAGAGGTTTTTAATACCCATTTTTAGACTGCATTCTAGCCTGGGCAATAAAACAAGAATCCCAATCTCTGTCCCTCTTTCTCTTCCTCTTTCTTTCTCTCTTTCATTCTTTTTTTTTTCTTTCTTTTGTTGTTTCTTTTTTTCTTTCTCCTTTTCTCTCTTCTTCTAAAAAAAAACTTCAAAAAAAAAAATAAATAAAATAAAATAAAATAAAAAAGAGGCATAAACACAAAACAAATATGGACAACACTATATGAGGGGTATGAAAGTAAACGCTGAAGCTGAACTTCTTGGATTCAAATCTTGAATCTTCCACCTATTTATTTGTCAAATGGAGATAATACTATTTTCATATTAGGAATGTTTTGAGAAAGTGATGATTAGATACATATAAAGTACTTAGAAAGTACCTGTAACACAAAATACCCAATAATTGGTAGCCATGATTTTTTACTAATGTTGTAATTATTTAAGACACATTAATGAAAACAATGAGTAAAAAATACAAAGAAGAAATCCCCTAAAGAACTGCAATAGTTGTTAATAAACATGAACCAGAGGATTTAAATTATGGATGAGATATATCATTATTCAATTCCTTGGTTGAAAACAACATCAACAGAATATGGTGTTAGGTGGTATGTAGGAAACTGGGTATCCCGAAAGATTTTGGGGAATTGTTTGTAAACTACTCAGCTTTTCTGAAAAGAAAAATTCACCCAATGATTCTAAACCTTTAAACATGTGCATTCTTTTTATTTTACAAATTCTAATTCTAGATATTAATCTTAAAAATATTCAGTTAAGTTCTTTGGACTTCTCAATGCATTCATGTATATCATAAAATAATAAAAACAACTTACACTTAAAGCAATAGGGGGAATTCATAAAAATTATTGAATATATTATACAATGATATTGTGTCAAGATGTAAGGTGGAATGTGAAATAAGATTATTAAAGTAAATGTATGGCACATGAGTCTACACACATAGGATGAAATCAATTAGCAGGCAGCAAAATAATTTATATAATATTATTATGTATAATAAATATATAATGTATTATAGATAATATATACTATATATATTATTATATAATGATGGTATGTATTATATACAATATATAACATATATAATATATAATGTATATATAATTATGTATTATAAAAATAATATGTCAATCTATCTACCATATCTATAACTTTAAGTTTTCATCTGGATGTTGCAATACCATACAATGTCATATTCTTATCTGTATCAAATTCTTTAGAAATAAATAATTTGAAGGGTTGAAGACATAATTGTTTATCATTTTCTCTGATGTAATTATTTTTGACAATACTCTATCAATAAAAATTTCTAATAATAAAGACAAATCACTTACATAATTAAAATATAATCATTTATTGTAATAATTTCCATTTAGTATTATTGTTTCTTCAGAAGTATTAAGAATTTAAATATTGGCTAACACACTTTTTTACATGTGAAGGCAGAAATATTCATTAACTTGGATCTAAAACCAAACTTTACACAGCTAAAAAAATAAATCTCAATGTGATTGTTAACTCTAGTACCTAGCATTAAGATAACTTTACTTATCTGCAAACAGGTTTTGATCTTGTTGCAATATATATGTACTCATATATTAATACTGCAGAACCCTACACTAAGTCAATTTTGCTCACACCAGTAGGTAAATATAACAAGGTATATTTTAAAACAGAAGATTAATACATAACATTTCAGTATCTTCTAAATACAAATGCTCCTCAACTTATAGTGTAGTCATGCCCCCATACACCTAGTGTAAGTTGAAAATATCATCTAATGAACATTTTGTTGACATAATGAATGGGGATTTTGTAGACGTGATGAACACTTAAGCACATTATTCAAATATCTTGGGCAACCCAGTACATTCTTGAATATCATTGTTGAGCTTTGTGATCCTGTGGCTGACTGGGACCTGTGGTTTGCTGCTGCCACCCAGAATTTCAAAAGAGTATTCTGCCACATACCACTAGCACTTAAAAAGACCAAAATTCAAAATTTTAAGTGTGGCTTCTACTGAACGTGTATCATTTTCACACCATTGTAATGTAGAAAAATCATAAGATGAGCCATAGGTAAGTTGAGAGCTGTCTGTAGTTAACTGATATTTTGTATCTGACAAATAACTTTATTATTTACATGATTTCTAATCCAATCCCTTATTAACATATAAGCCAATGTATTTGGAGAATAGTGTTTTCAAGATAAAGCACATATTCTAAGAAATCTCAAATGCTTAGGACTCTTAATACAGGCATACTTTGTTTTATTGCACTTCATCTTATTACATTTCATTTTCTGTATGTTTTACAAATTGAGCAAGTTCATCAGAAAATTTTCCAACACCACATACTCATATTGTGCCTCTGTGTCATATTTTGAGAATTTTCACAATATTTAAACTTTAATAATATATAATAATAATTATTATATCTGTTGATGGTGGTCTGTGATCAGTGATTTTTAAATGTTGCTATTCTAATGGTTTTGGGGGCACCACAAACAACACTTATATAAGACCACAATCTTAACTGATAAATGTTGTGTGTGTTCTGACTGCTCTACTGACTGGCCCTTCTCCATCTTTCTCTCTCTCTCCTGAAGCATCTCTGTTCCCTGAGACATAACAATCTTAAGATTAGGCTAATTAAACTCCCTACCATGACCTGTAAGTGTTCAAGTAAAAGAAAGTGTTGTATATCTCAGAGCAAATTTTGCTAAATTTCCTCTGCCTGTGCCTTAGAAACAGAAAAACAAAGCCTGGATGACAGTACATCTATTTACTGCATAGTTTACTGACTATTGTAAGTCCCTATTGAGATTACTGCTCAGAATAAAAGGTTTATTTCAAAATATTACTGTTCATTGACAAGGCACCTGGTCACTCAAGAACGCTAATGAAGATATATGTGATTAATGTTGTTTTCATGGCTGTTTACACAATATCTATTCTGCGACCCATAAATCAAGTTGTAATTCGACGTTCAAGTTTTATTTACCAGGAAAGACATTTCATAAGGCTCTAGCTGCTGTAGCCAGTGGTTACTGTGATGAATCCTGGCAAAGTAAGTTGAAAACCTTCTGGAAATAATTTGCCATTCTATATTCCATTAAGAATATTTGTAATTCGTAGGAGGACATTTCAACATGAAAAGGCATTTGGAAGAAGATTCCAACCCTCTTGGATGATTTTTGAGGGGTTCAAGACTTCAGTGAAGGAAGTAACTGCAGATGTGATGCAAACAGCAAGAGAAGTAGAATTATATGTGATGCTTGAATATGCGACTTAATTGCTACAATCTCACAGCCAAACTTGTATGGATCAAGAGTTGCATCTTTTCAATGAGAAAAAACAAATGATTTCTTGAGATTAAATCTGCCCTTGGTGAAGATACTGTGAATATCGCTAAGACAACAGATAATTTAGAATATTTTGGAAACTTATTTCATAAAGAAGCAGCAGTGTTTAAGAGGATTGATTCCAATTTTGAAAGAATTTCTATTGTGAGTAAAATGCTGTAAAGTAGCATTTACCCACATCATATGCTATAGAGAAATCTTTCGGGGAAAGGAGTCAATTTATGTAGCAAACTTAAGTGTTGTCTTATTTTAAGAAATTGCCATAACCACAACCTTTAGCAATCATCACCATTGTTAGTCAGCAGCCACCAACGTGAAGGCAAGATTCTCTACCAGCAAAGAGATTATGGCTCCCTGAAGGCACAGATGGTGGCCATGATGTTTTAGCATTAAAGTATTTTTTAATTAAGATATATATGTTTTTTAAGATGTAGTGCTATCACATTTAATAGGCTGCAGTGTAATATAAATATAAATTTATATGCAATGGGAAGCCAAAAAGTTTATGTGACTTGCTTTATTATAATGTTTTTTATTGCTGTGGTCTGGAAACAAACTTGCAGTATCTTTGAGGTGTGCCTGGGCAGCCAGGCATTTCCATACACTGAAATCATTGTATTAGTCCATTTTCATACTGCTGATAAAGACATACCCAAGACTGGATAATTTAAAAAGGAAAGAGGTTTAATTGACCTACAATTCCACATGGCTGGGGTGACCTAGCAATCATGGCAGAAGGCAAGGAGAAGCAAAGTCACATCTTACATGGATGGCAGCAGGCAAAGAGAGAGCTTGTGCAGGGAAACTCCTTCTTACATAACCATCAGATCTCATGAGATTATGCACCATCATGAGAACAGCACTGGAAAGAATCATGATTCAATTACATCCTACCAGGTTCCTCCCACAACACATGGGAATTGTGGGAACTACAATTCAAGATGAGATGTGTGTGCAGACACAGCTAAAGCATATCATATTGCCCCTGTTCCCTCCCAAATCTCATGTTCTTACATTTCGAAACAAACCATGCCTTCCCAATAATCCCCCAAAGTCTTAACTCATTTCAACATTAACTCAAAAGTCCACAGTCCAACGTCTCATTAGACAAGGTAAGACCATTCCGCCTATGAGCCTGTAAAATCAAGAGCAATTTAGTTACTTTCAAGATGCAATTGAGGTACAGGCATTGGGTAGATACACCCATGCCAAATGGGAGAAGTTGGCCAAAACAAAGGGGCTACAGGCCCAATGCAAGTCCAAAATCCACCAGGGCAGACAAATCTTACATGTTAAGTCAAATCTTACCAAAGATTTGACAGGGTAAGTCAAATCTTAACAAAATTATCTCCTTTGACTACATGTCTCACACCCAGGTCACGCTGATGTAAGAGGTGGTTTCCCATGGTCTTGGGCAGCTCCACCCCTATGGCTTTGCTGGGTACAGCCTCCCTCTTGGCTGCTTTCACAAGCTGGTATTGAGTGTCTGTGGCTTTTCCAGGTGCACAGTACAAACTGTCAGTCAATAGGCCATTCTGAGGTCTAGAGGATGGTGGCCCAATTCTCATAGCTCCACTAGGTGGTGCCCCATTAGGGACTCTGTGTGGAGGCTCCACAATTCACTTCTGCACTGCCCTAGTAGAGGTTTTCTGCAGGCCCTGCCCCTGCAGCAAACTTATCCCTGGGCAGTCAGGCATTTCCATACACTGAAATCTAGACAGAGGGTCGCAAACCCCAATTCTTGGCTTCTGTACACTTACAGGCTCAACACCACATGGAAGTTGTCAAGGCTTGGGGTTTGCATCCTCTGAAGCCATGACACAAGCTCTACATTGACTTCTTTCAGCCATGGCTCAAGTGGCTGGGATGCAGGGCACCAAGTCCCTAAGCTGCATACAGCAAGGGGATCCTGGGCCTGGCCCAGGAACCATTTTTTCCTCCTAGGCCTCTGAGCCTTTGATGGGAGGGGCTGTTGTGAAGACTTCTGACATGCCCTGGAGATATCTTCCCCATTGTCTTGATGATTAACATTCAGCTTCTAGTTACTTATGCAAACTTCTGCAGCTGGCTTGAATTTCTTCACAGACAAATGGGATTTTCTTTTCTATTGCATTGTCAGGCAGCAAATTTTTCAAACTTGTATGTTCCCTTATAAAACTGAAAGCCTTTAAAACAGCACCCAAGTCACCTTTTCAATGACTTGCTGCTTAGAAATTTCTTCTACCAGTACCCTAAATCATTTCTCTCAAGTTCAAAGTTCCACAGATCTCTAGGGCAGGAACAAAATGCTACCAGTCTCTTTGCTATAACATAACAAATGTCACCTTTGCTCTGGTTTCTGAGTTCCTCATTTCCATCTGAGATCACTTCAGCCTGGACTTTATTGTCCATATTGCTATCAGCATTTTGGGTAAAGTCATTCAGCAAGCCACTAGGAAGTTATCACCTTTCCCACATTTTACTCTCCTGAGCTCTCCAAAGTGTTCCATCCCCTGTCTCTTACCCAGTTCCAATGCTGCTTCCACATTTTTAATCTTTACAGAAGTGCCCCACTCTACCAGTACCAAGTTACTGTATCAGTCTGTTTCCACACTGCTGATAAAGACATATCTGAGACTGGATAATTTAGAAGGGAAAGAGGTTTAATTGACTCACAGTTCCACATGCCTGGTGAGGCCTCACAATCATGGTGGAATGAAAGGAGGAGCAAAGTCATATCTTACATAGTTGGCAGCAAGCAAAGTGAATGCTTGTGCAGTAAAACTTACTTATAAAACCAAAAGATCTTGTGAAACATATTCACTATCATGAGAACAGTATGGGGTGAAATTGCCCACATGATGCAATTACCTCTCACCAGTTTTCTCCCAAAACACAGGGGAATTGTGGGAATTACAATTCAACATGAGCTTTGGGTGGGGACACAGCCAAATCATATCACCTGTATATCTTAATATGTAGTTCCCTAAACAATCTCCACACATGTTTTTAAATTATTATATGTAAAATATATAATTGCATCTGCTACGGGCTGAGTAGCATCAACCAAAATTTCATATGTTGAAGTCCTAATCCTCAGAACCTCAGAATGTGACTTTTTCAAGATAGGAACTTTAAGGAAGTAATGAATTTAAATGGTATAATTAGAGTTAGCCCTAATCCGATTTGAATGGTGTCCTTGTTAGAAGAGAAGATTAGGACACAGACAGGCACAGAGACAAGATTACGTGAAGAAGCAGGGAGAAGATAGAGATCTACAAGCCAAGAAGACAAGTCTCAAAAGAAATCAAATCTGATGGCACGTTAATCTTAGATTTCCAGGTTCTGTAACTTGTGACAAAATAAATTTCTGTTGTTTAAGACACCAAGTTCATGGAACATGGTCTGGAAGCCACAGCAAACGAATACAGTATTTATTGACTATTTGATGAATCCAGATGTTATGCTTTATTTTTTCCTTTGCATTGTTTTACAATATTTTCATACAGATACTATCAACATTATATAAAAATGGCTATAAGCATTGGTAACTTACCCAACATGTAATAAAAATGCTTGACATATTAAAATATCATATAGTAATTTCCATTGTATTATCTAAATCTAAAGGCAAACTAATGAGAGAATTTTAAGATTACAGTGAATATGCTTCTCCAAAAAAAAAGGGTTTGTTACTTACTGATTATCTGACCCAAAATACTCTAAACTTTAAGAGCAGTGAAATAATATGAGTTCCTTTTACTTAGTGCTTTTGTGTGACCAAAATAATACATGTAGTCCATTATGGCGGTGTTTGCCTGAAAGTGTTAGTAAACCCTATCATTATTTTTGTGAAAAAAAAAAATTAAGTGCTTTTCTTTACATTTTGTCTTTAGACTAATTTTGATGCTTATTTCTACTTGCTTGAATTCTTAACTTTTTACAATAAAATATATAACATATAATTGGAAAAATATAATAAAGTCAGTAGGAAAAAACCCCAAAAGAAGCTAGGTGACAGCAAGGTGTAAATAGATTCAATAAAAAATTGTCTATTATATATATACATACACACACACACACACACACACACACACACACACACACATATATTCCTCTGTAATTGATTCTAATTTTCTTCTTGTATTCTTAACTTGATTCTTTGCTATAGTTTTCATCTCTTTTCCTTACCAGATTGTTTATACTACTTGGAAATCTGTGCTTATTGCTTTTTATGATCCTTTGCCTCTTTTAACCAATTTGATCCTGATTTTCTGCCTTCCATTTAAACAAAAATGAAATATATTTTCATTGCAGTCTAATGGTTACTAAATATTTTCTAGCTTTTTGTGGCTGGTATAGAACTCTAGAGATTGCTACAGGATGATCTTTTTCAAATGTTAAAGATAGCTTTGCTGGCTTTTAAAATACTGTTTCTGTGATCCTAAGTCCTAATGGTTGGTGTTGAATCTGAGCCTAAGTGTTCTAGATGCTGCCGGATTGAATAAGGTTTTTGTACTTAGATATAACAGGCTACTTAAAGAACCATCTCAAATTAAGTATACTATGCCTTGGTAAAGAAATCTCTCCACTCAAATAAATATTAAATCTCCCTTTATTTTTGTCTACTATTTCATTTTTTAAATTTATAACAAAGGAATTTGATTTTTTAAAATAAGGAATTATTTTGAGCAAATATCAAAGAAAATGGCATGCTTTTAATAAGATACTGCTTTTTCATATTGTATACTTTTGTCTCCATCACTCTGGTATGGTTATAACAATGCATGTTATTTAAGATAATAATTTACATAAAGGGCAATATACTAAAAATCTTCAAGCTTGTATCTGACATGTTTTCAGTTATTTGTTTGGCTTCCTTTGTTTTTGCTCATTCTTCTTCCTTGATTTTTTCCATGAACTGATAATTACTGAAAGCCAATGCAGATAAAATGTAGTGAGTCTTCAGCTCCTAAGCCTTGCATAATCTCCTTAAAGTAATTTATTATTGTCAAAGTGAAACATTTTCCAGCGTAAAAGAGTCTAATGATTTGTATTTTGGTTTAAGAAAGAGTTTTGCTCATGAATAATGATTCAGGCCACAGTCTGTCCAGGAGAAGTGGCAAACATAACTTACAATTACTGAACATAGTGGTTATTACTCATACATCTAAAACATATAGCTCATTGAACCTACTTTAAATATGCTATAAAACAAAAACCTAACTTTCTTTTAAAAAGGGGGAATACTAACATTAGTAGTGATTTGTTTGTGATGAGCCAAACAAGCTAAAAGAAAGGAACTGAAAGAGGTTACATAATGCTACACAATGATTTACTGCAAACAAGTCCACTAAGGAGTGACAGATTCCTTTCATTGCTTTAATGTGATAGTTTTTTCCTTAGCTCTTAAGGTGGAATAGAGAAGTCAAAAAACTTTATACCCTATGTTGTATCTACTGTAAAAAGATAATAATAGACATGCAAAAAAATGAAATCAATTATAAATTTTGTTTTCCCTTGGGCAACCAATAAATAAAAACAAACGAATTTGATAGGGCAGCCTACATAAATTTCATTGTATTTTTATTAAAAATCTAAGATTAGAGAAAAAAGAGTGAAAAGATATGAACAAAGCCTCCAAGAAATATGGGATTCTGTTAAAAGACCTAATCTACGTATGATAGGTGTACCTGAATGTGATGGAGAGAATGACGCCAAGCTGGAAAAGAGTCTCCAGGATACTATCCAGGAGAATGTCCCCAACCTAGCAAGGCAGGCTTCCTATTCAAGTCCAGGAAATACAGAGAACACCACAAAGATATTCCTCAAGAAGAGCAACCCCAAGGCACATAATCATCAGATTCACCAGGTTGAAGTGAAGGAAAAAATCCTAAGCACAGCCAGAGAGAAAGGTTGGGTTACCCACAAAGGAAAGCCCATCAAACTCACAGCAGATCTCTCAGCAGAAACCCTAAAAGCCAGAAGAGAGTGGGGTCAATATTCAACATCCTTGAAGAAAAGAACTTTCAGCCTAGAATTTCATATCCAGCCAAACTAAGCTTCATAAGCAAAGGAGAAATAAAATTTTTCACAAAAAAAACAATTGCTGAGAGATTTCATCACCAGGCCTGCTCTACAAGAGCTCCTGAAAGAAGCACTAAACATAGAAAGGAACAACCAGTACCAGCCACTCCAAAAATGTACAAAATGGTAAAAAGCATCAACAAAATAAAGAAACCGCATCAATGAATGGGCAAAACAACCAGCTAACATCAAAATGGCAGGATCAAATTCACACATAACAATATTAACCTTAAATGTAAATGAGCTAAATGCCCCAATCAAAAGACACAGACTAGCAAATTGGATAAAAAGTCAAAACCCATTGGTGTGCTGTATCCAGGACCCATCTCATGTGCAAGGATACACATAGGCTCAAAATAAAGAGATGGAGGAAGATTTACCAAGCAAATGGAGAGCAAAAAAAAAAAAAAAGCAGGAGTTGCAATTCTAGTCTCTGATAAAATAAACTTTAAATCAACACAGGTCAAAAGACACAAAGAAGGGCATTACATAATGGTAAAAGGATCAATGCAACAAGAAGAACTAATGATCCTAAATATATATGAACCCAATACAGGAGCACGCAGATACATAAAGCAAGTTCTTAATGATGTACAAAGAGACATAGATTCCCACACAATAATAGTGGGAGACTTTAATCCTCCACTATCAATATTAGAAAGATCAACGAGACAGAAAATTAACAAGGATATCCAGAACTTCAACTCAGATCTAGACCAAGCAAACCTAATAGACATAGAGAACACTCCACCCCAAATCCACAGAATATACATTCTTCTCAGCACCCCATAACACCTACTCTAAAATTGACCACATAATTAGAAGTAAATCACTCCTCAGCAAATGCAAAAAAAGGATAATCATAACAAACAGTCTCTGAGACCACAGTGCAATCAAATTAGAACTCAGGATTAAGAAATGCACAACTTCATGGAAACAGAACAACTGGTTCTTGAATGTTGACTGGATAAACAAAAAAATGAAGTCATAAATAAAGATGTTCTTTGAAAACAGTGAGAACAAAGACACAAAGTACCAGAATCTCTGGGACACATTTAAACTAGTGTCTAGGGGAAAATTTATAGCAATTAATGACCACATGAGAAGCAAGGAAAGATTGAAAATCGACACCCTATCATCAAAATTGAAAGAGCTAGAGGAGCAACAGCAAAAGCTAGCAGAGGACCAGAAATAGCTAAGATCAGAGTAGAACTAAAGGAGATAGACACATAAAAATCCATTCAAACAATTAATAAATACATGAGCTGGTTTTTTGAAAAGATCAACAAAATAGACCACTAGCCAGATTAATAAAAAAGAGAGAAGAATCAAATGTATGCAATAAAAAATGATAAAGGGGATATCACCACAGATTCCACAGAAATGCAAACTACCATCAGAGATTACTACAAACAACTCTATGCACATAAACCAGTAAATCTGGAAGAAACTGATAAATTCCTGGACACTTGCACCCTCCCAAGTCTGAACCAGCAAGAACTCAAAACACTGCATATACCAATAACAAGGACTGAAGTTGAGGCAGCAATTAGTAGCCTGCCAACCAAAAAAAGCCCAGGTCCAGATGGATTCACAGCTGAATTCTACCAGACATACAAAGAGGAGCTGGTACAACTCATTCTAAAACTATTCCAAACAATCCAAAAAGAGGGAATCCTTCCCAAATCATATTATGAGACCAACATCATCCTGATACCAAAACCTTCAGAGACTCAGCAAGAGAAGAAAACTTCAGGCCAATATCCATGATGAACTTAGATATAAAAATCTTCAATAAAAGACTGGCAAACTGAATGCAACAGCACATAAAAAAGCTTATCCATCACAATCAAGTAGGCTTCATCCAGGGGATAAAAGGCTGGTTCAACATATGCAAGTCTAAACATAATTCACCACATAAACAGAACCAAAGACAAAAAACACAGGATTATCTCAATAGATGCAGAGAAGGCCTTTGACAAAATTCAACAGCCTTTTATGCTAAAAACTTTAAATAAACTAGGTATCAATGGGAAGTACCTCAAAATAATAAAAGCTATTTATGACAAACCCATAACCAATATCATACTGAATGGGCAAAAACTGGAAGCATTCCCTTTGAAATCTGGCACTAAGCAAGGATGCCCTCTCTCACCACTCCTATTCAATACAGTATTAGAAGTTCTAGCCAGAGCAATCAGGCAAGAAAAAGAAATAAAGGGTATTCAATTAGAAAAGAAGGAAGTCAAATTGTCTCTATTTGCAGATGACATGGTGGGATATATAGAAAACCCCACTGTCTCAGCCCACAATCTCCTGAAACTGATAAGCAACTTCAGCAAAGTCTCAGGATAAAGTATCAATGTGTAGAAATTACAAGCATTACTCTACACCAATAACAGACTTAAAGAGAGCAAATCAAGAATGAACTGCTATTCACAATTGCTACAAAGAGAATAAAACACCTAGGAATACAACTAACAAAGGATGTAAAGGACCTCTTCAGGGAGAACTACAAACCACTGCTCAAGGAATAAGAGAGGGCACAAACAAATGGAAAAACATTCCATGTTTATAGTTGGGAAGAATCAATATTGTTAAAATGGCCATAGTGCCCAAAGTAATTTACAGATTCAATGCTATCCCCATCAAGCTACCTATGACCCTCTTCACAGAACTCGAAAAAACCACCTTAACTTTCATATGGAACCAAAAGAGAGCCTGCATAGCCAAGTCAATTCTAAGTAAAAGGAACAAAGCTGGAGGCATCATGCTACCTGACTTCAAACTATACTACCAGGTTACAGTAATCAAAACAGCATGGTATTGGTACCAAAACAGTGATATAAACCAATGGAACAGAACACAGGCTTCGGAGGCAACACCACACATCTGCAACCACCTGATCTTTGACAAACATGACAAAAACTAGCAATGGGAAAAGATTCCCTGTTTGATATACGGTGTTGGGAAAAATGGCTAGCCATGTGCAGAAAGCAGAAACTGGACCTCTCCTGACATCTTACACTAAAATTAACTCCAGGAGGATTAAAGACTTAAACATAAGACGTTAACACCATAAAAACCCTAGAAGAAATACCTAGGCAAAACCATTCAGGACATAGGCATAGGCAAGGACTTCATGACTAAAACACCAAAAGCATTGAAAACAAAAGCCAAAATAGACAAATGGGATCTAATTACTCTAGAACTTCTGGATGCAAAAGAAACAATCATTAGAGTGAATTGGCAACCAAAAGAATTGGAAAAAAGTTTTGCAATCTACCCATCTGACAAGGGGCTAATATCCAGAATCTACAAAGAACTAAAACAGATTTACAAGAAAGAAACAAACAAACCCATTCAAAAGTAGGTGGAAAGAAGACATAGATGAGGCCAACAAACACATGAAAAAATGCTCATCATCATTGGTCATTAGAGAAATGCAAATCAAAACCAAATTGAGATACCATCTCACACCAGTCAGAAGGGCAATCATTAAAAAATCTGGTGACAACAGATGCTGGAGAGGATGTGGAGAAATAGGAACACTTTCACACTCTTGGTGGGAGTGTCAATTAGTTCAACCATTGTGGAAGACAGTAGGACACTTCCTCAAGGACCTAGAAATAGAAGTTCCATTTGACCCAGCAATCCCTTTACTGGGTATATATCCAAAGGATTATACATCGTTCTACTCTAAGGACACGTACACACAAATGTTCATTGCAGCACTGTTTACAATAGCATAGACCTGGAACCAACCCAAATGCCCATTGATGATAGACTGGACAGGGAAAATGTGGCACATGTACACCATGGAATACTATGCAACCATAAAAAACAATGAGTTCGTGTCTTTTGCAGGGATATGGATGAATCTGGAAACCATCATTCTCAGCAAACTGACACAAGAACAAAAAATCAAACACTGCATGTTCTCACTCATAGGCGGGTGCTGAACAATGAGAACACATGGACACAGGGAGGGGAGCATCACCCACTAGGGTCTGTTGGGGCGGGCTAGGGGAGGGACAGTGGGGGTTAGGGAGTTGGGGGGCATAACATGGGGAGAAATGCCAGATATAGGTGACAGGAGATGGAGGCAGGAAATCACTTTGCCATGGAAGTACGTATGCAACAATCCTGCATGTTCTGCACATGTACCCCAGAACCTAAAGTGAAATACATATATATATATATATATATATATATATATATATATATAAAGCCTATCAAGAAAATAGAACAAAAGCCTTTATAATATTATTCTGTCCTCATGTCTTTCTTTGTAAAAAGATGGAAAAATTTCTCCATAAGTAGATTATAAACTAATGAAAATTACTTATAGAAATTTTATGAGGATGATATCTGGAATAAATTCAGCAAGCAAGTATTTCATCTAAATATTGCTCATTTTTTCTTACTGAATTGAGTTGGAGCTGAACCCGACGTATTCATTATTTGTCTAACGTGTTTTATATATGGTTCTCACAGAATGGTGTTCATAGTATTTCTGTAAATTCAGGCAGTTTGGGGATTCACTTCCATTATGGTTTTACAGACATGGACTTATATGTAGAAAAAATGAGAATTTAGTATTTAAAAAAAGTGTGATTTTCAATTTATTATTTGAGTTAAGCTAGTCATAATTTTGACCCAAAACAATATCCTACCTCTGCCATGTTAATGTTATTTGTTATTCAATTTCCAGTTTTTAAATTTTACTAATATTTTGCTTCAATGAATTACACACTATTCTCTTTGTGTGCCTGCAAAATTCCAACTTTAAACAAGATCATTTTAAGTGTAAATAAAGCGTCAAATCATTTAAGTAGATTTTTTAAGATATTAAAAGCTCTATATGACTTACTTTTTCTTATAGAAGTGTTTGCTTTATAAATATAAATAAGTGGAAAAAGAAACAACTAAATAGGCAACTGAATAAATATTGGTACATTTAAAAGATAGAAGGAGATGCTTTCATTGTACTTATAAGGAGAGACCTCCTAAGACATATTCAAATGTTTCCTGTAAAATAGTTCATTTCTCACAAGGCCAGATTTTCACAATTTTATTTTGCATTGACATTCCACCCTCAATTTAAATATTTGCATTAGTCGTAATTTCTCCTGTCTCTTTCTCTTATTCTTCCTTCTTTCATTCTTTCAACAACTATTTGCTTAGTGCCTGAAAAGCGCTAGGCATTGAATGACATACTAAGGTTGAGTAGTGGATAATAGAGAAGATGCTGGCTTTCCAGGAACTTATGTTCTAGAGCTTTACATTTTTATGACGCCTATGAAGACTCAGTTCTACCCTAGACTAAATGACTGAGGTAAATGGAGAGCTCTGGTATCCCTCTCCTTCTCCACTCATCTAGTAGTCTTGGACATACACTTAAGGAGATCAAGTACGCAGAATACCCAACTCATCCTGCCATGCAACTTTGACAATGTAAATGATTCCTTGATGCTGACATTAATCTCCATGTGAATTCCCAATGCTGTTCCCATTGTCAAATAAACTCCAGGCCTCTCCAAAGCTTAACAGCCCTATTCTAAGATCTATTGGCTGGAATGTCCTAGTGAGAAAGGTGGACTTTTTATTTCATACCCATCACAGAGTATACTATAGCAGTCTGCCTGGTTTTTCTCTATTTATCGAGGGATGAGGCCTCTCGTACAACTGAAAGTGTGCATTTCTGAAGACTGGAGTCAACTCTTAACTTGTCTTTTGTTTGGACTCCTTCTTCATTGGTGACACATCACAGAAGCTGAGATCCATCATGGACCTCTGAAGATAATCCAGATGCTTCTTTGGTCAGCTCTACTAACCAGCTGGAACACATAATTTCTTTCTTTCCAATTCCAACATCAATTATTCACCCAAATAATGACCAGATGTTGCTAGTTTACTTGGAAATAGTGTCCTGTGGTTCTGGCTGAGTCTCTGTCTCTAACCTCTGCTGGGAAGGCTCCATAGGCCCCTTCCTTCCCATGCTGCGTCATTCCAATCTAGCTACCAGGAAATTCTGTTGTGCAGGTGATAAATTTGATATGTCTCCAGATCTGCACACCATCACCTATCTGCCTCTTGTTGCCTATTATTTTCCTTCTATTAATTAATTAATACAAATACTTACATTTTATTTATAATAATTCTTGCCTTCTGCTCTTTTCTCATTCAAACCAAATATGTTGTTATATTCTTTCTTAATTTCTTATTAAAGAAATTAAAATATTTTACCTATTCAACTCTTTGTCTTATAAATAACTGTAAACTTCTAAAACAATTCTTCAAAATCTGATATTTTGGCAAATTATATTTCACAATTCAAGTAGGTATCCAGATATTGGTTTTAATAGTATATGATTGTTGAACATAAGTATTCAAAGATAAAATGTAGAAGTACAAATTTTCTCATCAGGTAAATAGATGGCCAAATTGTGGCTTAATTTCCAGAGATGGAATTGACTCCAGAAATTGAATTAGACTCTATTTTATTTTGCTTCATATATTTATATTTATGTGGGTATATGTATATTTTTGTGCTACCAAACTTGTTAAGAATATTCTTTGTGTAATATGAAAAATATTTTTTGGCCAATGAACAAAACTGTTGACTCATAGTTTAGTATTTAATACCTACGTAGGAAATCCTAATTCATAACTCAATATTTGTTCTTCTTTCAAAATTGCCTATAATTATCAGGTTTTACAGAAATTCTGTGATGCAGACTGCAAAATAACTATTTTAAAATGAGCAAAATACCTGTCTACTACTAGTATAAAATGTCCCTGACTCTGCTGAATGATAGAGGATCCCTGGGTATGCTTAGGTTTTTTTTTTTTCTTTTTGAGACAGTCTTGCTCCGTCACCAGGCGCCAGGCTGGAGTGCAGTGGCGTGATCTAGGCTCACCGCAACCTCTGCCTCCAGGGTTCAAGCAATTCTCCTGCCTCAGCCTCCCGAGTAGCTGGAGGTGCATGCCACCATGGCCAGCTAAGTTTTGTATTTTTAGTAGAGATAGGTTTCACCATGTTGGCCAGGATGGTCTCGATCTCTTGACCTCGTGATCCACCCTCCTCGGTCTCCCAAAGTGCTCGGATTACAGGTGTGAGCCACCGCACCCAGCCGCCTGGGCATGCTTAGGTTTGTAATGAACAGCTTTAAGAAAATTTTCCAGTGGCTGCCTTGCTTTTTCTAAATGTCATGTTTCTGGGGTTAACAGTTTTCTATGTTCAAAACATTCCTACAAAGTGAAATATATGTGGTGCACAGTAGAGATTGGACTACAATGTGCATTTTTACATATGTGAAAATTCTTATATGGATTTCAAATGTAGAATCAACTTGAGGTGGGCTAAGGAATATCAGAAAAAACTCTTAGCTATGAGAAAGAACAGAAGAACAGGTTATATTTTTGTTTTTCTTCTTCTTTTAAGACAGAATCTCACTCTGTCACCCAGACTAGAGTGCAATGGCACAATCTCGACTCACTGCAACCACCGTCCAAGCGATTCTCCCACCTCAGCTTCCCAAGTAGCTCGGATTACAGGTACCCACTACCCACTGTAATGCCCATCTAATTTCTTGTATTTTTAGGACAGACAGGGTTTCACCATGTTAGCCAGGCTGGTCTCGAACTCCTGACCTCAGGTAATCCACCCACCTCAGCCTCCCCAAAGTGCCAGTATTACAGGTATAGAACAGGTTTCTAATAGAAAGTTAGAATCAAATTCAATGGGTAGCTACTTAATTTACTAAGAAAACAAAAATAAGAACAGGAAATAAATGTCTGAATTTCCATCAAGGAAAACTTTAAAATGGAATATTTAAGTGCAAGTTACCTATAAAACATAATACATATTTAAGAACATAAAAGCAATAAATGATCCCTGGATTGATTGATCTATTAATTGTATCTTAAATAAAATATGTATGTAACCTCCTTCCTCTCATTTTAAAATAAAGTCAAAATACTCACTGACATGTTGTCAGATATAATCCCTACTAATGGTACAGTGCAAATGATGCCAACCTGTCTTTTGAGCTAAGTGAATGGAGCCACTTGCTGATTGAATAAATAAACACAGTGTTCCAGAAAACATATCCAGCTGAATTGTAACATCTCTGAAACTTTCTTTTTATCTTTACACAAGACTAGGCATTGAGTCTCGCAACATATCGAATGCATCTTCTCTGTAGTGCATTGGGCATCATTTTAAAAAAAATTCTGACCATCAGATCATCCTTGTGATTATAATGCAAGAGAGAAACAAAATCCATTGATTTTATAAAAGTTACCTTAATGCAACATTTATTTGATTCATTAAAGTCATTTAGACCAAAACTAACCCAAAAAATTAACAATGTGGAGCTCTACATATTGTTTCTACTATTAAACTCACTTAGAAAAATGGTCCAGTGTAGCACTTGAAAAAACAAAGCAGCATATGTTCTACATCTAAAGTTTAATTTTCAGCTCTGAATCTTATCTATTAAAACTAGTGGGTCCCTGAAGTATAGAGAGATGTGTGACTGGAGAATCAAAAATCCTTGATCCTTGTCCTGATTTTGCAAATGAGTGGAAGCATAGTCTTGGGTAGTAACTTAACTTTTCTGAACCAATGTCTATATTTATACAATAGGTGCTAGATTAGTCTAATATTTTTCACATTTCTTATTAACAAGTTCTTCCCTATATCTATGCTTGGTCTCTTTCCCTCTACTTTTTAAACATCTTTTATACTAGTAGAAATTTCAAAAATGTTGTCTTTCCATTATATCTTTATCATTCTAGTACAGTATTCTTCCTTATTCATCTTGTTTCATAATGAATACTTATCATATTGATTAGTGCTTAGATTGCAAAACAGTCTAGTTCATTGCTTATTTGGAATTCTGATGCAGTTTTTAATAATGCTAAAAGTAGTCATATATAATAAAGTGTTACCCAGTACCTATTATGTGTAATGCATTGACTAGATGTAAAATTCCTATTCTTAAAAAGTTTAAAAGTTTGCAGATGAGACAGATATACAAGCATTAATTTATAATACAAATGAATCAAATGAATGAGAAATAGTGACACACACATAAATGTGTTAGCATTATGTTATCTATGTATGATGAGGAATACTTCAAGAAGAGAGAGGCATTTTAAGTATTCATCTTTATTAGATGCTGTAGTCTACTGCCAGATACCCTCTTTATGAGCTAAGTACTCATTCCTCCTCCCAGCTACTGCTGCTAACTGCTCACATATGAATCCCTCCCCAGTAAATGCCCTAGGTCAAAGGAATGTGACTGATGGGAGTTTAGGCCTTTTTTCTGCAAGAAAATCAATAGAAAGAAAGGTGACAGAGTTTCACCTATTGACCTCAACTCCCAAGTTGCCAGCTTAGAGTTCCCATGGAATTAACTGGGACCTCCGTTGCAATTGCATATCAATTCAAATCTCTCTTTACACAAACCTGATTCCCTTACTCCCTTGCAGGTATTGATTCCAAGAAAGCGTTCTCCAATAAATCAAAGGCAAAACCATCTGCATCTGAGGGTCTATTTTTTGGGGAACCTCACAAATGACATCAGTGCTAGGTGTAGTCGAAAAAAGTAAGCCCTAAAACAATTCTGGAACTGGATTTCCTGCTGGCTGGTTGGCAAAGAGGGTCTATGACCAGGAGTGAGTGAGGTACTCTGCATGCAGTAGAAGTGTAACTGCTAAAACTTTCACCAGTAGTTAAGTGGGTTGTGCTATAGAGTAATGGAATGCACAGCTGAGTACAATATTAAGTCATTTGAGAAGTTTGGAAAAAGCAATAGTCATACTAATTACGGAATTGGATGACTACTTTAGGGGTTAATAGAGACTTTAAATAAAGACAATGAAGGCTGAAGGTGATTAATCACCTGTTTAAGGCCAAATATGAATCCAAAAGACTTAAAGGTGATATATAAAGGGACTTTCATCTCCTTAAGCCCAAAGTTAGTTAAGTATAGGATTCAGCTCAGAACTTAATTGTAAGGGTACTGGAGTTCTAGAGAGGGTTGAATTCTCATTCCAGGAAAGTCTGCTATGCCACAGTAAAGGCCTTTCAGAGGAGCTATACACTGTGACTTGTAAAAGGACAACATGCAGCTATACATTAACACTTTCTGAATCCCCAGATCCCCCATAACCCTCTGGATTTGCAGAATTGGCCCTCTCTTCTCTATTAAAGGGTAGCATACTGTAATTTATGCATATTGATTAAAGCGATTGTCTCATCACTAAATACCAGCAGTGAAAGCAGCTGTACCCTGTACTAAACACAGGCTGGTGTTTAGTGTCTGGCTTTTCTAGGTACACGGTGCAAGCTGTTGGTTAGCTGAACATTCTGGGGTCTGGGGGATGGTGGGCCTCTTCTCATATTTCCACTTGTCAGTGCTCCAGTGGAGACTCTGTGTGGGGGTTGGGGTCTCTGCCTCTGCAGCAGATTTCTGGCTGGAAATCGAAGTGTTTACATACATTCTCTGAAATCTGGGCAGAGATTCCCAAACCTCAATTCCTGACTTCTGTGCATCTACAGGCCCAAACCACATGTAAATTTCCAAGGTTTTGGGCTTGCACCCTCTGAAACAATGGCCTGAGCTATACCTTGGCCCCTTTTAACCAAGGCTGGAGTGACTGGCATACAGGGCATCAACTCCGGAGGCTGCACACAGCAGGGGAAGCCTGGACCAGGTCCAAAAAACAATTTTTCCCTTGTAGGCTTCCAGGCCTGTGATGGGATGGGCCGCCAAAAAGGTCTCAGACAATGCCTGGAAGACATTTTCCCCATTGTCTTGGCTCCTCCTTGTCTATGCAAATTTCTGCAGCTGGCTTGAATTTCTCCCCAGAAAACTGGTATTTCTTTTCTACTGCATCATTAGGCTACAAATTTTTCAAACTTTCATATTCTGCTTCCTCTTGTAAGCTTTATCACTTAGAAATTACTTCTGCCAGATACCCTAAATGATCAAGTTCAAATTTCCATAGATCTTAAAACAGGGACAAAATGCTGCCAGTGTCTTTGCTAAAGCATAGCAAGAATCACCTTTATTCCAGTTCCCAAGAAGTTCCTCATCTCTATCTGGGACCACCTCAGCCTGGACTTCATCGACCATATCACTATCAGCATTTTGGTCAAAGCTATTCAACAAGTCTCTAAAAAGTTCCAAACTTTCTCACATTTTCCTGTCTTCTGAGCCCTCCAAGACTCCATGAAGTTCCAAATTATTCCATATTTTCCTGTCTTTTTCTGAGCTCTCTAAACTGTTTCAACCTCTGTCTATTACCCAGTTCCAAATTTGCTTCCACATTTTTGCATATCTTAATGAGTATCCACTGTCTGCAGTACCACTTTACTGTATTAGTCCATTCTCATACTGCTATAAAGAGCTGCCTAAGACTGGGTAATTTGTAAAACAAAGGAGTTTAATTGACTCACAGTTCCACATGGGTTTTGAGGCCTCAGGAAACTTAAAATCATGGCAGAAGTCACCTCTTCACATGGTGGTAGGAGAGAGAATGAGTGCTGATTGAAGTGGGGAAACCCCTTATAAAACCATCAGATCTTGTGAGAACTCACTATTATGAAAAGAATATGGGGGAAACCACCCCCATGATTCAATTATCTCCACCTGGTCCCACCCTCAACATATAGGGATTATTACAATTCAAGGTGAGATTTGGGTGGTGACACTGCCAAGCCATATCTCCTTGTCATTCTGGGGTCATGTGGGTACAGGCACTTATCTGCAGCCTTTATGTGCCAATTGGCCTCACTTTACAAAGAAGAAATGACAGGTTTATTTCTGCTTAGGGCATGCCACCAAATTTGAGAGTAATCTGAGGATTTTTTAAAGTCTGTAATGTAGGCTTTAGTCCTGGGATACAAGGCTAGTTCAACATCTACAAATCAATAAATGTGATTCACCACATAAACAGAATTAAAAGCAAAACCATATGAACATCTAAATAGTCACAGAAAAAATGTTGATAAAATCCAACACTACTTCGGGATAAAAACCCTCAACAGACTAGACATCAAAGGAGTATACCTTAAAATAATAAGGGCCATCTATGACAAACCCACAGCCAAAATCACACTGAATGGGCAAAAGCTGGAAGCATCTCCTTTGAGAACTGGAACAAGACAAGGATGCCCATTCTCACCACTCCTATTCAAAAAAGTATTAGAAGCCCTAGCCAGAGGAATCAGGCAAGAAAAAGAAATAAGAGGCATCCATATAGGAAAAGAAGTCAGACTATCTCTCTTCACTGATGATATTCCATACCTAGAAAACTCTAAAGACTCTGCCTAAAGGCTGCTAGAACAGATAAATGACTATGGTAAAATTTCAGGATATAAAATCAATGTACAAAAATCAGTAGTATTTCTACACAGCAATAATATCCCAGTTAACAGTCAAATTAAGAAGACATCCCATTTACAATAGCCACAAAGAAAATGAGACACCTAGGAATACAGCTAACCAAAATGGTGAAAGACCTCTATAAGAAGAACTATAAAACACTGCTGAAAGAAATCAGAGGTGACAAAAATAAATAGAAAAATATTCCATGCTTATGAATTAGAAGGATCAATATCATTAAAATGGCCATACCACCCAAAGCAATCTACAGATTCAATGCTATTCCTATGCAACTACCAATGCCATTCTTTACAGAATTAGAAAACCCTATTCAAAAATTCACATGGAGTGGGGACAGATCCAAGATTGCTGATTAGGAGCAGCTCAGGATTGCATCTCCCAGTGAAAGTGCGGAGTAAGTGGACACTGCATTTCCAGACGGATTTTTATTGCTCACAGACCCAGAGATTCTCAGGCGGAGGAGCCCCACAGGTCACCAGCATGGCTGTTTTAGCCAGTGCAGCTGTTTTGGCCAGCAGCTTGTTTTGGCCAGTGCTGTGGTTCTCTGCACAAAATACATGATTCCAGGCACCGTTTTAGCTGGTGATTGGAGCTCCTGGGATAGAGAGTCACCCATTCAACTGATTATAAAAAGGGGACTGAAACAGGGAGCCAGACCAGGTGATTCCTGGGCAAAAAAGCACTATGAATCTCAGCTTGGCTGTTTGAGCCAGCACAGTGGGTCACTGCACGGGAAATTACAGAGATCTCGGTGTCTTTTCAACAGGCGATTGGAACACCTGGGACACAGACTTGCCTGTTCAACTAAAAAAAAAGGGCTCTGAGGCAGGGAGCCAGGTGATCAGGCTCAGCGGGTCCCACCCCCACAAAAAAACAGCAGTCTGAAACACTCTGAATAGAGATTCACAGCAAGCGCAGCTGAACCCGGGACAGTCCAGCTCTGTGGCGGAGGGGTGTCCGCCATTACCGAGGCAGTCCACCACTGCAGAAGTAGTCCGCCATTGCTGAGGCAGCCCACCATTACAGAGAGAGTCCACCATTATAGAGGTGGGCCGCCATTGCCGAGGCAATTCTAACTATACCCGTATAAACAAGACTGCAGGGAAGTTCACACTGGCAGCTGGGCGGAGCCCACAGCTGCTCAGCAAAGCCTCTGCAGGCAGACTACAACCAGGCTGCCTCCTCACTGGGCAGGGCAGCCCTGAAAAAAACCAGCATCATAACAGAATCTCATAAATAAAGCCGTAAATCCCCAGGACAGAGCACCTGGGGAAAAAAAAAGAGGGGTTTATGAGTTCTGCTGCAGTAGACTTAAACCTACCTGCCCAGCAGCTCTGAATGAACAATGGAGCTCACAGCTCAGCATGTGAGCTCCTACAAAGGACAGACTGTCTCCTCCAGCAGCTCCCTGACCCCAGTATATCCACCTCATAAAGGTGAGCTCAGACTGACATCTGGCAGGTATCCTTCTGGGACAAAGATAACAGAAGAAGAAACTGGCAGCAACCCTTACTGTTCTGCAGCCACTGCAGGTGATCCCCAGGCAAGCAGGGACTGGAGTGGACCTCAGCAGTCCTATAGCAGAGGAGCCTGAATGTTAGAAGGAAAACTAAGAAACAGAAAGAAATAACTGCATCATCAACAAACTGGACATCCACTCAGAGATCCAATCTGAAAGTCAACAATTACAAAGACAACAGGTGGATAAATGCACAAAGATGGGAAGAAACCAGTGCAAAAAGGGTGAAAACACCCAAAACCAGAACACCTCTTCTCCTACAAGGGATCACAACTCCTCACGAGCAAAGAAACAAAGCTGGATGGAGAATGAGTGTGAAGAATTGACAGAATCAGTCTACAGAAGGTGGGTAATAAGAAACTTCTCTGATCTAAAAGAACATGTTCTAACCCAATGCAAAGAAACTAAGAACCTTGAAAAAAGATTTGACGAAATGCTAACAAGAATAAACAGAGAGGAATATAAGTGAATTGATGGAGCTGAAAAACACAACACAAGAACTTCACAAAGTATGCACAAGTTTCAACAGCCGAATTGACCAAGCAGAAGAAAGGATATCAGAGGTCGAAGATCAACTCAATGAAATAAAATGAGAAGGCAAGATTAGAGAAGAAAGGGTAACAAGGAATGAACAAAGTCTTCAAGAAATATGAGACTTTGTGAAAAGACTTAATCTACATTTGATAGGTGTACCTGAATGTGACGAAGAGAATTAATCCAAGCTGGAAAATACTCTTCAGGATATTAACCGGGAAAATTTCCCCAACCTAGCAAGGTAGGCCAATCAATATTCAAGTCCAGGAAATTTAGAGAACGCCACAAAGATATTCCACAAGAAGAGCAACCCCAAAGCACATAATTGTCAGATTCACCAGGGTTGAAATCAAGGAGAAAATACTAAGGGCAGCCAGAGAGAAAGGTCAGATTACCCACAAAGGGAAGCCCATCAGACTCTCAGCAGATCTCTCAACAGAAATCCTACAAGCCAGAAGAGAGTGGGGGCCAATATTCAACATCCTTAAAGAAAAGAACTTTCAACCCAGAATTTCATATCCAGCCAAACTAAGCTTCATAAGTGAAGGAAAAATAAAATCCTTTACGAACAAGCAAGTACTCAGAGATTTCATCACCAACAGGCCTGCTTTACAAGACTTCCTGAAAGAGACACTAAACATAGAAAGGAACAACCAGTACCAGCCAGTCCAAAAACATACCAAATGGTAAAGAGCATTGACACAATGAAGAAACTGCATCAACTAATGGGCAAAACAGCCAGCTAGCATCAAAATGGCAGAATCAAATTCACACATAACAATATTAACCCTAAATGTAAATGGACTAAATGCCCCAATCAAAAGACATAGACTGGCAAATTGGATGAAAAGCCAAAACCTATGTGCTGTATCCAGGAAACCCATCTCACATGCAAGGATACACAAAGGCTCAAAATAAAGCAATGGAGGAAGATTTACCAAGCAAATGGAAAGCAAAAAAAAGCAGGACTTGTAATTCTCATCTCGGATAAAATAGACTTCAAACCAATAAAGATCAAAAGAGACAAAGAAGGACATTACAAAATGGTAAAAGGATCAAAGCAAAAAGAAGAGCTAATGATCCTAAATATATACGCACCCAATACAGGAGCACCCAACTATATAAAGCAAGTTCTCAATGCCTTACAAAGAGACTTAGACTCCCACACAATAATAGTGGGAGACTTTAACACACCACTGTCAATATTAGACAGATCGACCAGACAGAAAATTAACAAGCATATCCAGGACTTGAATTCAGAACTGGACCAAGCCAACCTAATAGACATTTATAGAACTCTCCACTCCAAATCCACAGAATATACATTCTTCTCAGCACCACATCACATCTACTCTAAAATTGACCACATAATTGGAAGTAAATCACTCCTCAGCAAATATAAAAGAATGAAAATCATAACAAATACTCTCTCAGACCACAGTGCAATCAAGATAGAACTCAGAATTGAGAAACTAACTCAGAACCACACAGCTTCATGGAAACTGAACAACTGGCCCTTGAATGTTGACTGGATAAACCATGAAATGAAGGCAGAAATAAAGATGTTCTTCGACACCAATGAGAATGAAGACACAACGTACCAGAATCTCTGGGACACATTTAAAGCAGTCTCTAGAGGAAAATATATAGCAATAAATGCCCACATGAAAAGCAAGGAAAGATCTAAAATCAACACCCTACCATTAAAACTGAAAGAGCTACAGGAGCAAGATTAAAAAAACTCAAAACCTAGCAGAAGACAAGAAATAACTAAAATCAGAGCAGAACTGAAGGAGATAGAGACACAAAAAAACCCTTCAAAAAATCAGTAAATCCAGGAGCGGGTTTTTCAAAAATATCACCAAAATACACCACTAGCCATATTAATAAAAAGAAAAGAGAATAATCAAATAGATGCAATAAAAAATGATAAAGAGGATATCACCGCAGATTCCACAGAAATACAAACCATCATTAGAGATTATTACAAACAACTCT
>PVKP010032301.1:0-26078 GCA_004027715.1 Plecturocebus donacophilus | reverse complement strand
AACGAGATAGAAAATCAACAAGGATATCCAGGACTTGAACTCAGACCTGGAACAACTAGACTTAACAAATATTTACAGAACTCTCCTCCCACAAATCCACAAAACATACATTTTTCTCAGTATCACATTATACCTATTTTAAAAGTGACCACATAACTGGAAGTAAATCACTCCCCAGCAATTGTATAGCATTTCACAGATTTAAGTAAAATATTGGTTGGCTGCTTATTTGTTATTTTCATCCCCTATTCCTTCCTGTCTCCATTGTTAAACACGATTATTGGCATAAAATAGATTTTTAATACCCATTTTTAGACTGTATTCTAGCCTGGGCAATAAAACAAGAATCCTATTCTCTCTCCCTCTTTCTCTTCCTCTTTCTTTCTCTCTTTCATTCTTTTTTTTCTTTCTTTTGCTGTTTCTTTCCTTCTCCTTTTCTCTCTTTTTCTAAAATCTCTTTCTCTTTCTTTCTCTTTCATTCTTTTTTTCTTTCTTTTGATGTTTCTTTCTTTCTCCTTTTCTCTGTTTTTCTAAAATCTCTTCTTCTTTTTCTCTTTCATTCTTTTTATTCTAAAAAAAAACAAGAGAAATACAATGTATTAATAAATGGTTCAGTCTTTTCTGAGAACTTAAGCCTAGATGTGTTGCATGCAAACCACAAAGAAAGTTTTTGTTCCCTCTGAGATGGCTCCCGGAGCAGATCTGCAGGTGCCAAGAAAGACCTTGTCGTGTAATAGATTTTTCTCTTAGAGGAAAGCGCTGTCAGGAACGGACGGGAGAAGACTTGGGGAAAGAGTGAACAGGCATCACACTCAGGGAAGTCACCAAGGTGTCCTCCTGCCTCCATGAAAGTCTGTTGTAGCCTGGACGGGTGATGAACCAGCCTGGTCAATGAAGTTTTCTGGCAAAGCATGTGATGAACAGTGTATTCAGTCACTTATTTTATTATTTCTCAACTCCAGGTCAGGAAGCAATTTTTACAATCAAACTTTGGTTTCCCTTCTCCAAGGCCTCCTGATCACCCTTGCATAATATTAAAGAGTCTCTGCACATAAACTCACTAATACAGTCTTAGCTCCCAGGTTTTTGCAAACAATAATGAAAATAACAGCAGTTCAGTGCTGGGAGCTCTGTGCTTATTACAATAACTCTATGAAGTAGATTCTCTTATTATCCCCCTTTATAGATGCAGACACTGAAGCATGGAATATATTGTAAGGATTTTTTCAATGACAGGTGAGAGAGAACTGACTCAATTAAAGAAATGTGTTGGTTCATGAAAGCAGGAAACTAAATACTAGAGTCATCCACAGATGGATGTACAATGAGAGAAAGGCACTGTGTCCAGCCCTATTCTTGAGTCTCTAATTTTCATAGCCCTTCCTTCCATCTTGTGGAAGCCAGTCATTGAAAGAATCCTTACAGCAAAGTGATGGGATGTATGTGACCTCATGTACGTGATTACACGTACGTGATTTTGTTACAGGAGATTGTAATGTCATCTTGCAAGGAGATTTGCTCTCCTTTGCAGACTTGATTACGTAAGAGATCATGTTGGGGAAAGCCCACATGGAAAAAAAACACTGCATCTGTTCTAAGTGGTAGAAGAAGAGTGGGCTCTGGGTACTGCAGGAAGATTCTAGGGGCTGACAGCATCCTGTAGTTTACAGCCAGAATAAAACTGCATCCTGAAGTGCTATAACTGTAAGGAAATGCATTCTATTAACAACCTAAGCAAGTCTGGAAGCAGATTCTTTCCCAGTTGAACTTCAGTTGAGACTGTAGCCCTGCCCATTGACTTGATTGTGGCAAAGGACCCAGTTAAGCCATATCCAGACTCCTGACCTCCTGACTTACAGAAACTGAGTTAATAAGTGTGTTTGCTCTAAACCCCATGAAGTTATGATAACTTCAGCAATAGATAACAAAGCCAGTGAGCAGAAGTCCTTTCCCAAGCATCCTCACATCTGCAGCTGGTCAGATTTTGCTAGTCAGGAGAAGCAACCTGACTTTTCTATACTCACCAATTGTTTAAATTTCACCGGAAAATACGGTGTTAACATGGTTTCTATTTTGGCAAATCCCCTTTTGCCTTTAGGATTGCTAAACAACTGGGGCTATTAGCATCCTTCATCAATGTGCAAATGTGACTAAATGACCAAAAAAAAAAATCCTCAGATTTATTTGACCTTCTTTTCCTACCAATTGCTCAATGAGAGCACTTGAAAAAGTATATTAATGTCTTAGAAGACAGCTCACACGTACATAGGCAGTCCATATCCTAGTCCATTAGAATAATTCAATTCCATAAAATGTGCTAAAATAAAACTCACTGGCTTCATCCAAAAGCACTCTCAAATAGAAGTAGAGGATGATTATAAAAGTAATGGGATACCTCAGAAGTTGGCACAAACATCAACTAAAAGAAACTTTTTTCCCTTCAAAATATGAATACAAATAGCAAACATTAAAATGTTCAATTGAAATAAATTCAAATGAGTGATTTTCATGCCTATTTAAATCAGAAATAAAATAACAAAAGTTGTAAGACTCCAGTATTGATAAGTGTGTAAAGAAATAGCCACAATCATTTATTATGACTTGACACTCTGCATTGAAGGAAAATAATTGGAAAATATACATATTTCATTAGCCATTTAAAATTAATTTACACTGACCTTCCTGGGACTTTGACCCAAGAAAAACTAAAATATCAGTAGTTGTAAATGGGCAAAGATGTTTACTGTAATATCTCCACTCAGAAGGCTGAGGTAGGAGAATTGCTTGAACCCGGGAGGCAGAGGTTGCAGTGAGCTGAGATCACACTATTGCACTCCAACCTGCGAGACAAAAGCAAAACTCTTTTTGTCCCAAAACTCTGTTGGGAAATGAAGAAAGGAAGAAAGAGGGAGGGACAGAAGGAAGGGACGGAGGGAGGAGGGAAGGAGGGAGGAAGGGAGGGAGGGAAGGAGGTAAGGAAAGGGAGGAAGAGAGAGAGGGAAGGAAAGGGAGGAAGGGAGGGAGGGAGAAAAGAAGGAAGAGATCCCCAGGGAAAACATGGGAGACAATGGTCCCAGGTCTGCAATTCTGAAAAGGACAAATGCTCACATCGCCTGTGCCATCCATTCCTGCCGCAGCTATGTTTGGGACTGAACATTAGGTCTCAGTGTACTCAGCCAAGTATGGCACCAGCAGATCATGGAAGGAAGACACTCCACATGGACCAGGCTTGGCCATTGGACTGCAGCCCGGTGTCCCACAGTGACGTCGTTGTGGCGGTGAGAAGCAATGGCAACAACCGACTGCCATGGCTTCAGGTTCTCTCTGCCTGAATGGATAAGCTTATGCATAAGCCCCCAGTTTTCTTGGCCAATTCATGGGGTGTGAGGTGGAGCCCCTAAAGTAGATACTGAGTATCATGCAAATATGTCATGTGGGAACTCCCACACATTTTTATTCCAAGTTAAAAAACAGTATAGCCACAGTTGTACTCTACAGTTGTGACAAATTTCATCCCAATTTCTATACGTTTTGGAGTGAATTGGAAGGTGTTGCATAGTACAGGTATAAGAGAAAAAGCCCCACCTTCTTGAAGTCCAGAGCCCCAGGTCCGCCACTTAACTAGCTATGGGGTCTTGGAGGAATTACTTTACCTTCCAGGGTCTCAATGTCCTCTAGAGGGGGTTCATATCTTGTGACGTCCTTCCTAAAGTCCCTTTATTCACACCTTTCACTCTTCCATGGAGCTTTATTTCTGTTATATGTATCACTTCTAGCTTTGTGGTTTGGTCTTTCATATTTCACTTCAAGCTTGTCATCACTTCACTTTTGTTCTTCACAAGTTGCCAGGTAGCTACCAGCTCACAGAGACTCAGAAAGAAACGTCCTTGTGATGATCAAGTTCACAATGACTGCTTCTAAATAACTCGAAGTCCGGAAAAAGAATGAGCCCAGTATCTCTGATCCCAAGCAGCCAAATGTCAAAAGATATCTGTGTAGCACAAGAAGATAGACAACAAACCTCAGATGTCAAAGATCATCTACAGTTCACTGCTCCAAATTGCAATGGCTGAATTAAGATTGGAGTTTGTTGTTAGGTCTGACTTAGTAAACAACACACTAGAGATAGCTCAACGTGAGCACCTGAGTAGTTTATTATTTCATAATAAAAGATAATTTTTGCATGTGAAGGTTATATTAAAAGGATGGGAAATGCCTTGAACCTGGGCTCCCCTATCCTGCAACCATGGCAGATACCACTAACTGATCATGGCTCAGCCTCAGAATCCTCAGTACGGAACTCCAGGTAGCCAGGAAAAGTGGACTTGATTTGAAACCTACTTGATGACTGTCATCTATGATCATCCTCCTATTTTACAGATCAGAAATTCTAGTCATTTAAGATTAAATCCATGGCCCAAGGTCGTAGAACATACCAAAAGAAGAGCCAGAATCCTGAACCTTTGATTTTCTGTCTATTACTGTTTTCTATACCATGCCATGCTAAGCCTGAATAAAACATGAATTAAAAGTTGCTTTATTATAATTAAGAATAAAGATCGGGCACAAGTGGCTCATGCCTGTAATCTCAGCACTTTGGGAGGCCGAGGCAAGCAGATCATCTAGGTCAGGAATTCAAGACCAGCCTGGCCAACATGGTAAAACCCTATCTCTACTAAAAATCTGAAAAGAAAATTAGCTGAGCGTGGTGTCACATGCGTGTAATCCCAGCTACCCAAGAGGGTGAGGCAGGAAAATTGCTTGAACTTGGGAGACGGAGGTTACAGTGAGCCAAGATTGCACCACTACACTCCAGCCTGGGTGACAGAATGAAAATGTCTCAAAAAAAATAAATAAATAAGGTTTATCTTTTTGTTCTAAAAATTTTTTAAAAACTACTAAAAATGAAACACAGGACTAGCTCAGCATATTTCCTTTGCACTTAATCAAAAATTGTTTTAAAATGGTTTTTTTCCAAAGGCCTTCCTCAGTTAGTCACAGTAGCTTATAGAGATGGAACCTGAGTTTTGCCAGACAAAAAGTGGCAAAGCTGAGGTAGTTTCAGGCACTCTACTTGGACATTTTCAAGAACTAGAGAATCCCTGATGTGCTGTAATCAATTCAGAAGGCAGTATTAAGTCCCACAGAAAGTCATCATCAAGTACTACAAGCCCCTTTAAGCAAGAGCTACATAACCTACCTCTCTCCAGACCTTGTCCTAGCGCCCTACACAGAGATGGGGCTGAAAAACAAACCTCAGATGGAAATTAGTGTCTGGGCCCATATTAATATGATTTAATAATGAGCTATAAAATATAATTAAAATTTGCCAGCTTGTTCCTGTCCATTATTGCTTATTTAATTGCCCCTGGAATCTACAAGTGGAGTCTGGTCTTAAAAAGCGCTTATCTCAGGAAAGTATTTGTAAGAGGAAAGTGATGGGAACCAGGAGACAGGAGAGACTAAGATTTAGTCAAAGCCAAAGCTATTCTGTAATGACGTTAGAGCTAAGAGAACCTCTATGAGGGATCATTAAAATATTCTGGTGGCCAATTTAAAAAGCAGAGAATTTAGAAAGGAGAGGCTGGGTGATCATTTAAGGGCTATGGCCGCAATCCCTATGAGAGATTATATAGGCTGAACTCATAAGTCGGTGACAGTGGGAAGAACTGTCCCGTGTGGAGAAGCTAATGTGAAATCTGCTCCTGGGGTAGAATCCACAGAAGATGGCAGCAGTAATGGAGGGAGATTGAGGAGCTGAATAAGACAATAGAGGAAAGTGACTTCCTTAACGTAGTTGTTTGGCATTAGACTGGCAGCCAGCTGTGGGCTTGGTGTTTGGCTACCCCCATCACATCAGCACAGCCTACAGACTTCAGCTAGTCGAGCCACAACTCTGGCTTCTTGGAACTATGTCGTTACTGCTGATCATTTAGAGATCGTGGGCAGGGCTGGGGAGGGCCGGGTGGGCTGCCTCCAGTCCCACTGGGGGTTTCCTTGGGTCTGTTCCTACAACCAACTTGCCGCAGGTAATGCACATTCCCTGTGAAAGCAGTCCACAGTCCTCAGAAGTGGACGCTGACATCACAAAGCTCCGTCTGCCTGCAGATTCCTCATCTACCTGAATATTGCTCAGAGAGGAAAATGATGGAAAAAACATTATTTGTTCCTTCCTACTGAACAGTACTGATGTCAAACTATTTAGTAGAATATTTTCTTTGGTTTGTGTTCTGTCTTGCCAAAGGTACCCACCTTACTTGCCTAGAACCATATTGCAGCAAAACAGGGTAACACAAAGAGAGAGAGAATCCCTGTGGTGTATGCTTTCTTGGTTCATGAGGAAGCTGGGGCTCAGAGAGAGAGAAGGTGACTTGCCCCAGATGGCTCAGCAATTTAAGTCAGAGCCAGTACCAGAAACTGGGCTTGTGATGACCAATTTAATGTCCTCTCCAGCTCTCCAGCGGTTTGCACACTTGAGGATAAGTCAGAATCACCTGAGGCCGGTTTATTGCTGGAGATTTTGATTCAGTGGCTGTGTATTGGGTAGGATGGTTGAGCTGCAAGTCATGGGAACTCTAACTCAAATAATAAAAGAGTTTATTATCCCAGATAATAGGAAATAGCACAGAGAGGACAGATTTTAGAGTAGGTTGATGCAGGCACTCAGTGGTGTCGTGAAAAACCCAGCTTCTTTCCGTCTCCTCTCTGTTCTCTTTAGTGTCGGCTCCATCCTCAGGAGGGTCTCCGATGGCTGCAGCAGCAATTCCAGGTGAATATTCTGAGTCCATGGCCCCTCAAGGAAGAAAAGAGGCTATCTTTTTTTTTTTTTTTTTTTTTTTTTTTAGGAAAGATAAAACTTTGTCTGGATCTTTCAGTAGATTTCCCTTTTCCTCTCACTGGACCAAATTGAATCAAATGCCCATTCTTGAAGCAAGCACTGGCAGGAAAAATAGCAATTTCCTTGAAAGGAGTCAGACCACACCTAAGATTAATTTTCCTGGCGTTGTATGATGTCATGGCAGGGGGATGTGCAACTGAACGTCAGAAGCATATTCTGTGAAGAAAGAGAAGAGGGTGGGTGGGTTCCCAGCACCTTTTCCTGCTGCTACTGAGTCCCCATCTATGCCTGGTGCCTCTGGGTCAGCCCCTGAGAAGAGTGACGCAATAGGTCACAGAGAGCCCAGGATCTTGGACTTTTAGCGTGCGACCTTCCTGATCCTTATAATCAGAAAGCCTGGGCAGCACTGACTTCAGCCTGGCTTCTTGATTTCATTTCTATACTGAGAACGTTTCTAGGGCATTGAGACATCTCAGGAAGTGCCACATTATTTTCTCATCTCAACTCCTCGAAAATACTGTTACATAGCTACTTTTAAAAGAGGTTTTTTTAAAAAAGACATGTTAAAGCAAGCAGTAAATTATACATGTGGATTAGGATGTAACCACAAGGATTTTCATAGCAACAGTCTCTACGATAATCATGAAAATCAACCTAAACATCCACCAATAGGAAATTGGTTAACTATTACATGTTCTAACCACACAGTGGAATTTTAAGCAGCCATTAAAATTGATGAGATATTTTTAAATGTGTTGACCCAGAAAGAGGATCATGGCATAATGTCAGATGAAAAAGCAGGTTGCAGAATAGGTTCGATGTGATCTCATTGACATAGAAGTGTATGTGGGTGTGTGAGTATGAGAAAGTTTTTAGTGTGAGCATGTGTATGTGTATTGTGAGCATGCGTGAGATTGAATGTTTGTATGCAAGAGGCAAGAGAGAGTACCTGTGGGTGAAGGTGTGTTCAGGAAAATCTAGAATATCAAAATATAACAGATCATCTCTGGTTAATAGAAGTCTGAAAGGCTTTTCTCTTTCTCCTTTATATGTATTATATGTGTGTGTACTGTGTGAATTTTTATAATGAGCACATACAGTTTTTACAATGCAGGGAGCTCTTTCCTGGTTTTTGTGACTTTCAAGAAAAGCTTTGAACAGGGGCCAGGTGCCACGGTGAAACTTCCCCCCACCCCTTGCCTTTGTGATGGGAAAAGAGAAACGGGTCATGAGCCTGACTATAAATGAGCCCGACTTCTTTTTTTAAACGTTTTTGCCTGTAGCCTATAGCCACTCACTATGCTCAAAAGACTCAGAAACTATGGACACCCTCCTGGGCCCCAGGGGGGACATTTGCCCCAGTTTTCCACTTTCTAGATGCTTCTTTAACAACACACAGCAGAGATTTTCAAAAGCATCTAGAAACTTCCAGAAGGATCTGCGGTCAACTGAGCAGTCTCCCCATGGACCATCCATAAGAGAGAACGGTTCTCTTCCCTGATATCAACACTGCAGCAGCCATGCACCTTTCCAGACTCATTTGAAAGGGCTCCAGAGATCACCTGTTATCATGCCGTCCATAAGGAAATTCTGATTCAAAACCATCTTTTCCTCCCTTAGCCTCTCCTACTCTGAGACCTTCCCAGGACACAGCTCAAAACCCACCCACCCCATCCCAAATCCTTTAGCCACAAGAGGAAGGTGATGAACTACAAGGGAAAGGCATGAACATTGTCACTTCAAGATATTCGAGGGCTGGAACCATGGGCATTGAAAATACTGGTTTGTACTTTGTGGAGTTCTGTCGAGAGTTCCAGCAGATTTGCCCTTAAAATGTGCTAATTAATTGAGCATGGCCAGGGAAATGTGCAAGCACTTTAAGGAATGATCAATAAGTGGGATCTGAAGCAGTGAGTCCTGTTCTGGAGGAAAATGTCAAAGGCACTGGGTGAGATCACCTAGAAAAGCACAAGGTGAACCATCCAGCCTGACTTTGGCAACACCTTTGCTCTTTCTAGTGTAAAAAGTATGTATGTGAGATAATCGTATGAGCAAATCTACTGGCAATCTTTGATTGACTGCTTTCTCTCACTCCTTCATCCAGAGCATCAGCAAAGCCTCTTAGCCCTGCCTTTGAATATTCCGAGCCCATTGTATTAATATCAGTGAAGTTTCAACAGAAAAGCAGAGCCAAAGGAAATACATATATTGAGATTTATTGCAAGAAATTGGCTTAAGAGATTGTAAGCACTAGCTAGACAAGTCCCAAATCTGCAGGACAGGGCACCAGGAAGAACAGACTGGAACTCTTGGGCACAGGCTGAAGCTGTGGTCCTCAGACAGAATTTTTTCTTCAGCAGGGGATCCTCAGCTCTGCTCTTAAATCTTTTCAACTAATTGAATCATGGCCACCCAGAGTATTGCATAAGGATTTTCTTCCTTATGCAAAGTCAACCAATTATGGACTTTAATCACAGCTACAAAATACCTTCACAGCATCACCTGGATTAGTGTTTGGTTGAATCAAGTGGGGCTACAGCATAGCCAACCTAACACATCAAAAGATCATCACACATCTCAAAGAGATGGCTGCACTGGCAATCTTTGATGGACTGCTTTCCCTCACTACCTCACCCAGAGCATCAGCAAAGCCTCTTAGCGCTGCCTTTGAATATTCATGCTCATTGCAATATTGCTTACGATAGCCAAGATATGGCAACAACCCAAATGTCCATTGACACATGAATGGGTAAAGCAAGCATGAGATATATGCAATGAAATATTATTCAGCCTTAAAATAGCATAATATCCTCTAGGTTCATCCATGTTGTTGCAAAATAAAAGGATTTTATTTTAAGTGAAATAAGCCAGTCACAGAAGGACAAATATTGTATGATACCACTTATTTGAAGTATCTAAAATAGCCAAACTCACAGAAGCAGAGAGTACAATGGTGGTTGCCAGGGACTGGGGAAGAGGGTAAAGGGAAATTATTTCTCAACGGGTATAAAGTTTCTGTTATGTACCGTAAGTTCTAGAAATCTGCTATTCAACATAGCAGCTATAGTTAACAATGTGCTATTGTGCACTTTTAAATACGTTAAGAGGACAGACCTCATGTAAAGTGCCCTTGCCGAAGCTCACACACAAACACAACACAAAAGAACACACAGACTTTTTTTGGAGGTGATGGAGATGTTTACTGCCTTGGTTGTGGTGATGACATGGTAGTGTATGCATATACCCAAACTCATCAAAATGTCCATGTTAAATGTCTGCAATTTTTTGTTTATCTATTTCAATAAAGCTGAAAATTTTAATTTTTTTTTAAATCACACCCATTCACCTCTCTTACACTCCTGCCACTGAAGTATCCATCACTCACACCTCAGCCACTATGATGGACTTCTCATTTTTTGAACCAAATCCCACACCATGTATCTTTGGAAGGTTTTAAGCAGAGGATGGCAAAACTGATCTCAACGAGGTCACTCTGGTCAGCAGCCAGAGTGACCTCGTTAAGATCAGATTTGCCATCCTCTGCTTAAAACCTTCCAAAGATATATTGCTCATGAAATAAAACCCAAAATCCTTACCAAGGCCACAGAGACTTTGTAAGTGCTTTAAATTCCATCTGGAAAATGCCTGCAGGTTTTCCCTCACTCACTCCATCTTGTCTCTCAGGACTCGGCCCAAAGTTTAGGAAGACTTTCTTTGTTCACCCAGTATATTATGCCTCCTACCCCGAAAGCATCCTCTATCATTCCAAATTATTTTTCTTTCTTTATAGCATAGATCACTATCTGAATTATTTATTTATTTATTTTTTATTTATTTATTTGTTGAGATGGAGTCTCACTCTGTTGCCAGCCTGGAGTACAGTGGCACAATCTCGGCTCACTGCAATCTCCACCTCCCGGGTTCAAATGTTTTTCCTGCCACATCCTCCCAAGTAGCTGGTGCTACAGGCATGCCACTATGTCCAGCTAATTTTTTTGTATTTTTAGTAGAGACAGGGTTTCACCATGTTGGCCAGGATGGTCTTGATTTTTGGACCTCATGATCCGCCTGCCTTGGCCTCCAAAGTGCTGGGATTACAGGCATGAGCCACCGCGCCTGGCTGAATTTTTTATTTATTTGCTTCCTTGTTGATTGTCTGTAGTGTGTAGGCTCTGAATGCAGTACCAGAATGTGTTTTGTTCATCTATAAGTCCCCAGCCCCTGACGCAGTGCCTGGCACGTTGTAGGCATGCAATAAAGTTGTGTTATATGGATGACTGGACGGAAATTACAGAGACCTTTAAGCACCATATTCTGCTGAAATCCCAGTGGATGGATGAGGATATGGTGTGGGATTTGGTTGAAAAATATGAGAAAGGGAAAAGTGGTATGTATAGAGCTGAAGCAGGAACAGCCATAAATTAATAATTGTGGAAGCTGGGTGGTAGGTACATGGGGATTCGTTATACTATGTGTCTACTTTTGTATGTGTTTGAAATTTTCCAGAATAAAATATTTTTTAAAAACACCAAACTGGGTACAGTGGCTCACGCCTGTAATCCCAACACTTTGGGAGGCCGAAGCCAGGCGGATCACCTGAGGTCAGGAATTCGAGATCAGCCTGGCCAACATGGTGAAACCCCATCTCTACTAAAAAATACAAAAATTAGCCGGGCATGTTGACAGGCGCTTGTAATCCCAGCTACTCAGGAGGCTGAGGCAGGAGAATCACTGGAACCTGGAAGGTGGAGGTTGCAGTAGGTCAAGATCGCACCATTGCACTCCAGCCGGGGCAACAAGAGCAAAACTTCATCTCAAAAAATTAATTAATTAAAAAAATAAAAATAAACACCAGGTTTAACCATCTAACCAGGAACAATATCCCACAATTGCCTGATATTGTCCTCATTTTTTAGTTAATTGAAGTCAGTTACTCTCAACCATGGGTTGTGGGTTGTTTTGGCTCCCAAGGGACAGTTTTTGATTGTCACATTGCGGTGGGGAGACTTCAGTGCACAGGACAGCATTGATTTACTACAAACAATTATCTGACCCCCAAATGTCAAGTAGTGCCAAGATTGGCAAACCCTCATGTATGTCATTTGGAACCATGTCTAGAAGCTGACTCTAAAGCAGGATAAATATCACCAGTCAGGTCGGAGGCCCAGCCACGTATTAGACAACTTGAACATCACTGGCAATCAAGCAAATTAAAATGAAAGCTCACTTTCATCCTATTGCATTATCAAAGATGTTTGAGATGTATATATGCTGGCTAAGGTACAGGAAGACCAACATGAGCCATGATGTTAGCCCATTGCTAGAGAAAGTATAATTGGTCTGACTTTTCAGAAAATAACTGGGCAATAGACAGCAAGCTCTTCACAGTGCTCACACCCTTTGACCAGGTAATGCCACTGCTAACCTAACCTAAAGAAAAAATCAAGGAAGCAAAAACTCAAAGCAACTTAAATGCCCAACAGTGAGGGAGTGATCACAAACTAAAATATGGAGAAAGGCATTTTAAATAAAATTTACAAGTTTTTAATGACACAGGAGGACATAGGAGATACACATCATGCTCAGAGAAAAGAGCAGAAGTATTCAAATATTCATCCATAAAAGATGAAATTGTGTCTTTTGCAGCAACATGGATGGAGCTGGAGGCTATTATCTTAAGCAAAATGGCTTAGACACAAATACTGCATGTTCTTACTTATAAACGGGAGCTAAATAACATGTACACGTGGATGCAGAGTGCGGAATGATAGACAACGGAGACTCAGAAGGGTGTGGGGAACGATGAGAAATAATGTGTACAATGTACGTTATTCAGGTGAGGGATACTGTAAAAGTTCTGACTTCACCACTACATAACCTATGCATGTAACAAAATTACACTTGTACTTCGTAAATTTATATAAATACAAATAATAATTATGATAAATAAGCATTTTTAAAATAAGTGTTCTTCATGATCTCAACTATGTAAAAACTAATAAAATGTCTTGTGGAATCATATAAAAATTATCTGGCCACCTTTAAACTTTGCCAAACTTTTAAATATTTTTACTTAACCAAAATAGTCCATATGGGTTAATACATTTTCAGTCACAAATTGTAAAACACCCAACTCAAACTTCCATTGCAATGATGAGAGTTAGTTGAATTTTGTAACTGAAAGGTCAAAAAGCAGGCTGAGTTGCAGACAAAGCATATTCCAGACACAATATAGTCACCAAGGACCTGGTTTCTATCTGTCTCAGGGCTGTGCCTTCCAAAGTTGGCTTCATCCTCTGACTCGAAGCAGTGATCCTTGATCCTCCCTCCAACAGCACTCCACACACACATGTGCACACAAATACACACACACATGCTCTCTCATGATAGCTAAACAACAGAAGCTGTTCCAGATTCCATACTCTTACACATATCCTACAAAATAAGAATCTTCTGACAACTTGAGAACAAGTCTGAAGATTCACTTTTCCCATTGCCCTGAATTACATCATGTGCCCATCCCTGACCCAGTCACTGTGACCAATGATGCACAATTTGCTAATTGCCTTCCACCAAGCAGAACCCACCCACTGTAGCAAGCAATTGAGTCAATGTCTTCCAAATCATGTGGCTGAAAATGGCTCTATTCGTTCATTCTCACACTGCTATAAAGGATACCACCGAACCTGGGTAATTTATGAAGAAAAGAGGTTTAATTGACTCACAGTTCTGCATGGCTGGAGAGGCCTCAAAAAACTTACAGTCAGGGCAAAAGCCAAAGCAGGTACGTCTTACATGGTGACAGGCGAGAGAGAGAGAGAATGTGAAGAAAGTGAAGAGGGAAGAGCCCCTTAGAAAATCATCAGATCTCAGGAGAACTCACTCACTATCACAAGAACAGCATAGGGGAAATCACCCCCATAATCCAATCACCTCCCACTGGGTACCTCCCTTGACATGTGGGGATTATGGAGATTACAATTCCAGAGGAGATTTGGATGGGAACACAGCTAAGCCACATCAATGGCAGAGCGTGAATTCCACCAAGCAAAGTCAAGGTCCTTTCTGTTGTGGTGCAGAGTGGATGCTGGAGAGTCCGTCAGTAAATGTCCCTGGGATGTATGTTGCTAGGGAGGGGCCATCTAGTCATGGACTACATTTCCCAGCCTACCTTTTGTCTGGATTGGACATATGGCTAGTTCTCACTGGTAGAATGAAAATGAAAATGGAAGCAGAGTACTCTGAGGCCCTAGAGGAGAGAAGAACACAAGATAGAAGGAAAAGAGGCTTCTTCCCCATTTCACTGCATAGAAAGCTACCTGCCCATTGGAAACACCCACATTAAACCTATTTGAATAAGCCATTGATATTTATGGGGTTTTTTGTTATAGCAGCTAGCATCACCCTAATATATACCTTACAAGTGTATATTAATTTTATGTACATATAACAATAATTATGGTGATTAAATTTATGTGTGAACTTGAGTGGGCCACGGGATGGCCAGATTGAACATTGTTTCTGGGGGTGTCTGTGATTGCTTCTGAGTGGCACCAGCATTTGAATCAGTGAGCTCAGGAAGGTAGACTGCCGCCCCCAGTTCAGTCCACTGACAACCTGCGTAGAACAAAAGGCAGAGGAAGCGGGAATTTGCCCTTTCTTTCCCTGCCTGTTTGAGCTGGGACGTCTCATTTCATCTTTTTCTCACGTTAGATTGGGATTTCTGATATCAGCTCCTGTGGTTCTCAGGCTTTCACACTCAGACTGAACTGCACCACTGGTTTCCCTGAGTCTCCAGTTGCAGAAAACAGGTTATGGGACTTGCCTACTTCCTTAATAACATAAACAAATTCCTCTTTATTTGTACTAACCAATATTACATACTATTGGTTCTATCGCTTCTATTTCTCTGGAAAACCCTGGCTAATACAATAATAATTTTTTTAAATGGAGCATGTCTCATGGGAAAAAGTCATGAGTTTATTGTCCCTAATTTGTGTATGCAAGATAGGAAGACATAAAAGAAGTCATAATTAATAGGGAAGCTAAAATAAAGCCAAGAGGCTTTGAATAGAGTCTAGCATTAAATATATCACTTGTACAAGTTTAGGGGAGAGGAGATTTCAAATGCTCCTGTCAGAAGATTCTCCGATCAAAGAACTTGATTGACCTCTAGAAGATTAAAGGCCATCTGATCCCCAGATAAAACATTCAATCTCCTAGACTAGAGATTTATATAAAAACAATTACAGCTCCAATTTTTAATGGCTATATTCCTGGAAGACCATTTATTCCTTTTAACATGTATTCAACAACTAGTGAGTGTTATTGAATGTGCTGTGCTGGGTTGGGTGCAAAAGATGCAAAGAGAATGAGTTCTAGTTCTTTCAAAGAATTTCTCGGCTTGAGACTTGGGTGGACTAATAAACAGGCAATTACTGAGAGAGAGAAAAGTGCTATGATTGATTTAAAAACCCATAGAAAGGACATTCAACCTATTCTTGATAGTATAGCAAATACAATCTTGATGGTATAGCAGATGTAACAAGATGAATCTTGTTAATCCTCACCAAATAGTCTATATTGTCCTCTATATTTTCCATCTTTCTCTGCAGTTACAATGGAGTCATGTGACTAATTCTGACCAATAGACCGTGAGCAGAAGTAACACACGTCACTTTCTGATCAAAGTCATTAGGAGCCATTCTGCTTCCTGTTCATCTCTCCCCTCTTCTGTCTTCAGAGAGCTTGAAGGCCCCGTGTTTCAGATGCCCCAACAGCAGCATGACAGACTAGAGCTGCTCAACCTATACAGCATTTTATGTGAGTGAGAAATAAGCTTTATTATGTTAAACTTTTGAGATTTCAGGTTTGGCTCGTCATGAAACTGGTGTAATTATCCTGATAGAAAAGGTCAGGGAATGCTTCCTGAAAAGGAGACCTGAAAGGGCAGGATCAGAAGATTAAATGAAATTAGGCAGACAGAGATGTGGCTGCAAAGAGTAGTCCATACAGAGGAAACGGCGTTTGCCAAGCTTTGGAGATGGTTGCTTGTAAATAGACTTTAGGTTAAAGGGGTCTCTTTTTTTATTATTAATTTTCCTTGGATATTTACAACTTTCCTCATATTCAACAGCAGGAATTTCTAGCTTTTAATTGAAGCTTCTCAGCTTATTGCTCCCCATCTTCTCCTTCCAGCAGCTAATGACCAGCAAATAAATCCACAAGGGCCCAGCCTAGCTGCTGTTTAAACAAACATTTTGTTTAAACACTCTGCAAGGAAGTGCTGCCCCAGAGCGGTCCTGAAAGTCTGCAGTTTTGTGTATCTGCATTACTAAACTCTGCTTCCTACTTTTGCAGCATAAGCTTTTTTTTTTTTTTCACTTTCAACTGTGCTGAAAATAGTGGACTTGAAACTGCTTAGTGATATGGGTTGCTGCAACGTATCCACTCCAATGCCCCAGAGTTTCCTTCAGGTAACTCATCAGAGCAAAGCCCTCTCTAACAATACACCAGGTTCATCTGAAGCATTTCCCAGGAGAAATCAATGTATTCCTGATCCACAGATCACCGGTTTAAGTAGCCAGAGGGTGGAGTTTTCACCCAGAGCCAGTGATAATTAAATTTCCAGCCCTCATTTTTGTTGTTGTTGTTTTCGGTTTGTTTTGTTTTTACTCAGAGATAGTTTCCAAAAGAAGCAATACCAGTAGTGGAAATGGAAGGAGAGAGATCAATTTGCAGCAAGCGTGTAAGCAGAAATGTTAGTCCCAGGACTCTAGAAAAATAATTTCAACCCTGATTTCTAGAGCAAGGGGATCCATCTCATTGCCTACTATAGGAATAAAAAGAAAAAGTGAACCAGAGGTTCTGAGATGCCATTTAGAGCCCAAAGAATACACAAGATTAGGCAGTAGAAAAGCTAGGATATTCAACAGAGCTGAAAGAAACAGTAACTGGAAAGAATTATTTAGCAGGGTTTTTTGGTTTGTTTGTTAGGGGACAGGATTTCACCCTGTTGCCCAGGCTATAGTACACCATCACAATCTTGGCTCAATGCAACCTCCGCCTCCCAGGTTCACGTGATTCTCATGCCTCAGCCCTCCCAAGTAGCTGGGATTATGGGCACCTGCCACCACACCATGCTAATTTTTGTGTTTTTAGTAGACACTGGGTTTCACTAGCCAGGCTGGTCTCGAACTCCTGACCTCAAGTGATCCACCTGCCTCGGCCTCCCAGAGTGCTGGGAATAAAGGCATGAGCCACCACGCTTAGCCAGATTTAGCAGTCTGATAGAATGGAACTTCTGGATCGGGATCCACATATTCTAGATCTACATCTTACCTCAGTTTCTTCATCTGTAAAATGGGCTAATATCATCTGTTTTGCATGATTGTCATAAGGGTTAAGAAATAACTTATGTTGGGATGATGATACTTCTGCCAGGTCCAGTTCTAGACAATGCACATATGCTCATTTAATCCTCACAACAACACTGTGAAGTAGGTACAATTAATACCCCCATTTTGCAATGAAAAAATATAACAGAAAAGTCAAGGGGCTTGTCCAAGACCATGAAGGAGTGCAGATAGGATTCAAACACATGAGGTCTGGCTTCTGAATCCATGCACTTAGCTGCCCAGTTTATAATAAGCGTTCAAGTTAACAGAAGGTACTTTTGGTATTGGGTCACAGGAAGGTTAATGGTTGATTATATGCAAAGCACTATAGAAAACAACCCATCTAGTCCTCATAATAATCTGGTCATGGGATGATCATTACTCTGTTTTACAGATGAAGAAATAGATGGGGGCAGGGAGACAGTCAGAGACTGCAGGCTAACTGCTATGCAATACTGTCTTTCTAGGATAAGAGTTGAAGGAAACCTCACTGAACATGCACATTACCACTTTAATCAGACCTGTCAGAGAGTCAGGTTTTCTTTTCTCTTTAAGTGTTCTGGGGTCACATAAACCTGTGGGCAAATCCCAGTATCCACTTAATGGCTGTGTGTTGGAAACTAAGGGAAGAACTTAACCTCCCTGAGCCATTGTGTACAATGGAGATTCTAAAACTGACCTTTGCAAATTTTGTAAAGAGTGTGCCTAGCTCTATGCCTGTCACAAAAGAAATGTTTAGGGGCTGGGCGAGGTGGCTCACCCCTGTAGTCCTAGCACTTTGGGAGGCCAAGGCAGGTGGATCACGAGGTCAAGAGTTTGATATCAGCCAGACCAGCATGGTGAAACCCATCTCCAATAAAAATACAAAACATAAGCCAGGCATGGTGGCACGTTCCTGTAGTCCCAGCTACTTGGTAGGCTGAGGCAGGAGAATCATTGAACCCAGCAGGTGGAGGTTGCAGTGAACCAAGATCACGCAACTGCATTCCAGCCTGGGCGACAGAGCAAGACTCCATCTCAAAAGAAAAAAAAAAAAAAAAGAAATGTTTAACAACTGGCAGCCAATAGGCCCAGCTCATTTCTGTAATCCTAGGGCTTTGGGAGCCTAAGGAGGGAGGACTGCCTTGAGATCACCCAGGAGCTCAGGACCAGCCTGGGCAACATAGTGAGACCCCCATCTCTACAATAATATTAATTAATTAATTAATTAATAACAGGCAGCTAATGTGATTAATTCTAGGCCAGATTATGCAGAAAGCAAAATAAACCCCATTTCATCATAGTTTTGTCTGGATTTTGCCCCAAAATGATTCCAGCCTGCTGAATCTTACCTTGTATTCTAGACCTGACTCCAGTGTCTTTTCATTTGAGCTCTTTGCAAACATGAACTTCTTCTCCCAAAGTGTAATGATTTTCTGGCCAAGGACTTGCAAATAAATGTGTTGCATGTTCTTGTGACAATTCTAAAAGCATCTTTCAAGTGATGATAGCAATTGAGAAATACATATACAGAGTCTCAAAGTGAGGCCTTGAAGAGACCAGCATTTATGGAATACTTGAGCTGAGTACACTTGGTATTTTTTCTAAATTTTTTTTTTTAAAACAGAGGCTCACTCTGTCACCCAGGCAGGAGTAGAGTGGCATGATCTCAGCTCACTGCAGCCACCATCTCCCAAATTCAAGTAATTCTCATGCCTCAGCCTCCTGAGTAGCTGGGATTACAGGCATGTGTCACCACGCAGGGCTAATTTTTTGTATTTTTAGTAGAGGTACAGTTCACCATGTTGGCCAGGTTGGTCTTGAACTCCTGGCCTCAAGTGATGCACCCACGTCAGCCTTCCGAAGTGCCTGGATTACAGGTATGAGCCACCATGCCTGGCCCTTGTAATTTTTAATAATACCAAAAACATTTCATTAAGTTGTAGTCATATGTATCAGTAAGAGTGGGCTACATGCAGTAACAAACAACCCCCCACATCTCATTGACTTAACAGAAGTTTATTTCTTGCCTATGTTACATGCCCAATGTAGGTCAGTGGGAGGAAGCTGCCTGCTCATCATAGTCATTAAAAGACTCAGGCCAACTCAGACCCACAGCAGAATTGTCATGATCACCAGAGCCATGGAAATGCTATGGCAGTTTCAGCACTGGCTTTTTTGGTCTAGCTCAAGCACGCTTCCCTTTTGCTTGCATTTCATTGGCCAAAGCAAGTCACACTTAACTTCAAAGGGGCAGGAAAGGAGGATGTTTTTATGGAAATATCTGATAGACAACACTAGTAACTGCTCCACTTCAGTTCCACTTATACATCCTTTTATTTGACAAATATATGCAGAACATCGTAGAAGAAGCAAAATTGTATGTTTACCCTCTCAGGGTTTTTGGCTGGGCCTGAAAATGAAATTGACCCCATACAGATCAACAGGAGAAAAGCATATAAATTTATATCAGTTTTACATAACGCGGGAGCCCTTATAAGGAAGTAAGGACCCAAAGAAGTGGCAAGACCTAAATACTTTTATATTCAGTAAAACAAAGAGACACAATTGTGGGAAAGTCACTGAATTATGTGAGGAGGCTAAAGGAAGATAAGAATGGTTCTAACGAGGTCTGTTTGCACAGAATTCTCTCAGCTACAACGCTCCATGAAGAATGTTTCCTTTTCCCTGATACAGGGAGGACATCTTTCAGATGGGAGTTATTATCTGCTGTTTTCAGGAAGAAAAGATGAGATTAAAATGCCCTCCTTGCATCTGCTGTCTTTCAGTTGCCTTTAACCTTAAAATAATTCTTATCTTGGGATGGTATATTCTGCCCCCTTCAGAACCTCCCTTGTACCAGACTACAGATGTAACAGAGAATAAAACAGACAAGAGTCTCACCATTCTGAAACTTGCATTGTAGCAACTATTGGGTTTCCCAGATAAAAGGCATAACCATTCTGCTAATGTAGCATGAGTGAGAAATAACTCTTACTGTGTCAAGTCACCTCTTTTATTTTGGAGTAACAATAACAGCTAACACTTGCTGAGTGCTTTGTAGGAACTAGGCACTGTGCTAGGCACTCAAAGATGTGATTTTATTTCATTCTCAAAATATTCCTATGAGGGCAGTACTAACTATCCCCATGTTACGCATGAAGCAATAGCAGGTCAGAGAGGCAAAGTGACTCAACGTGTTTGCACAGCTGGCAAGTGGAGAACCATGGTTTGTAACAGGAAACTGACTGCTGAGTCTAAGCCCCCACTCACTCTGGAGTCTTCCCCTGCCTCCTGGAGGCCCTGTGCATGCTGTCTAGACTTACTTAAATATAAATAAGGGAGGAAGTATGAAGTAGTTCAGATAATCTACATTTCATTCTATACGGCCCCTCACCACTTATATGACTTTGGGAAGGTCATTTATCTTTTCTGGGCTCTGTGGATACATAGATGGTATAGATTTGTTGGCAGTTTATAACTGCTCTAAAAAATAAAGTCTAATAAATTAAAGGTTTTATAAAGAGTGGAAAGATGCAAGTCAAGACATGAAAGCAGAAAGATGAGTAATCATACCAGAAAGCCTAGGTTAAGGGTATTTATCTAAGCTGAGAAAAACTTGATCTGAACATCCTGACAGTCAGGGTAAATAGAAAAAGAAATAGATTTCTGTTATGAAAAGTATCTAAAGTGGCTTAGTGGGAAAGAATATTTTTTAAACTAATTTAAGTTTGTATAATTAAAAGGCCAAAAATAGAAAAGACTGGATTTGGTATGGTCTTTGCCCTTACAAAGCTGTGTCCAAATGTGATTTAAAAGGAAGGATGTGCAAATGTTGGCCAAGGCTACAAAGAAGGTGACTGGTCAGACAAGATCCCACAGATAAGGTGGCATTTGAGCTGAAGGCTGTCCACCAGAGTGGGGCTGTCAGAATGGGCGTCTGTCGATTTGCTTGTGCAGAATGTGGATAACAGCATCTCAGTTTTCCTTTGTAAATCCACCCTCCCCTTTTCCCAACTCCGTCTGCATGATTTAAGTTGTTCCCATTTCCTGGCACTGTGGTGATACCATAACCAAGATCTGGCCACCCAGCATAACTCTTCCCTGGTATAGGATTGATTCATACATGGACTGCAGGTAGTCCAATGACCCTCCAACTCCAAACTCTTGATAGAAGTTTCATTCCTCTGAGATTGCTAAGCAAGTAGAAGGGAACACAGGAACTTCTATACACCATCACATGGAGACAGCTTGCCTAGAATAAAGGCCACATGAGATGAGTGGCAGAGAGAAAGAAATGTAGCTCTGATGACACCATTTTTCCTCCTAGATCCAGCTGTTCCTGAATGCGATTATGAACCCCTTGGATTTACCTGTTAGGTAACCAATAAATCATATGTATGCACTATTTTTTTAATTAAACCAACTTGAATTGAGTTTCTGTCACTTGCAACCAAAAGAATCCTGACAACTAATAAGGGAGTGATGGAGTGAGTACAAGCTCAAGTCGTGCCTCCATTACCTACAGGAATGGCAAACTGCAGACCAAGAATCTTCAAAACACTTGAGTTTAGGATGAAAGTAGATAAACCTAGAAAATTAGTAAGAAAGCAGGTCATGAAGTGCTCTGAGACAATTAACAAAGTTGAAGTAGATGTGTACATGTTTTAAATTCTATGCTTCAAAATTCTCTGTGATCCAGCAAAATTAGTTAAGATGTTTATAACAGAAAACTATAACTTGTATCCTAGAATTTTCTATTCATTAAGTTAAATAAATTCAGTTTCTCACCCCTGGTGGTGGTGGTGGTGGTGGTGATTTGCTTTTGATTTTTGTTCTGCTGTAGTTTTTAGGAAAATTCTCATCCAAAAGCCTCCAGGCTCCTAAGAAAGCACTGAAGATTCCCAGTTTCAGTGAGTGTGGCAAACTCAATGAAACTGGAAAGCCTTTGTCTCTGAAGCTGTGACAGACAAGAAAGAGACTGGTTTCAGGGAAGGACCAGTGCTTCTGACACATCCTCTTCTCTACAATGCAGATACAACTCAAGAATCCCAGGCTAGAAGTGGGGGGGTTGCTGACTTGTGTTGAAACAGGACGTAGCTCTCATTTGTTGAAATTATGCAAACCTGAAGTCTGACCTCCAAGAGAAACTGGACCCTCGGTTAAAGAAGGTATTAGAGATTAATCAGTTAGAAGGAAAGAGAAGAAATCAAAGGGGCTGAGCAGATGAGGGAAATCAAACCACAGCCCAGGCAGGTGCCTTTCTGCTTCTGTAATCCCTTATCCTGGTCTTGGCGCAAACAGCAAAGTAGCCTGAGGCTAGAGAACAGGGTCTGTACAAGCCTCAGTCCCACAGAAATCCGCATTGCAGTCTGCTCATACCAAAATGCATAAATAAATGGAATGAATAGCTGAAGCCAGCCAGGGTGGGCAAGCTTTTCTATTCCTCCCCCAGCCTTCTCCCTCTCTTTCCCTCTTGGTCCTGAGTGTCAGTCCTCTATCCAGATTCAGGCAACATCCTTGGCAAACTCAATAATATTTACGTGTTTGGAATAAAATTACCACATTTTGCAAGCATAGATTGTAAAGCAAATATAGATGAGAGCATTGGCTTTCTATTTGCACGGTGGTCCAAGGAGCCCTCTCTCCAGCCGACCCAGTTTTCAGTGCAGGCATCAGAGTGCCACCTTGTGGTAAAGAAGAAAAAATGGACATGGCTTTCCAAGCTAGATTACCTAACCTGGAATGCCAACAGCTGATCTTTCTTGATCTCAGCTGTAGGAAAGATGAGAGATCTTAGGAGATTCTTCTTTCTTTGCTCTCAGCAGAGCTGTCTTTGGTGAGAATAGTTACTGATCTAACCCATGAGGCCACAATCGTTGGGGGATTGAAGGAAGAGTCCAGGCACTAGAGACATTTTTGGTGGTCAAAATTGGGGGAGGGGTGCTACTGGCATTTTGTAGGTAGAGGCCTGAGATGTGATAAACATCCTTCCACCCAGGTCAGCACCCCCAGGGAAAGAAATTTTCTAGCCCCAGATGTCAAGTGTTGAGATTGAGAAGCCCAACTCTTATCACTTTGCATGTTGTTATCACCTTTAATGTTCTCAAGCCTACAAAATAGGTATTATAACTTCCATTCTACAGATAAGGAAACTGAGGCATTCAGGAGTTCCATAACTCACTCAAGATCACATTGCTCGCAAATGGAGATGTGTTTCAAACCCAGGTTGGCCTCAGCCTGAGTTTTTTAAATCTCCCACTGGCGTACTTCCAGCATCCTGGTGTTGGAGATAAGAAGTAAGCTCTGATTTTTCATCTTGTCCAAATTCCTATCTTAGGGGTCTGGGGAGTCATGCACTACAAACCATAAATTCTCATCAGATGGGTTTTATGTAACCCTCTATATTGTGACTTACTTTCCAACCTGACTCTGGCATAACCTTAGGAGACAAGGAAGAAAATCAAAATATTTTACCCCAAAACATGTTTCTTTGCTGTATCTTGAAATGGCTCTGCAAAGCTGTCCTTTGTGGGGGGAAATTTGCATCTGTAAAGAATTTCTATTAACACAGAAAGATCTTTTTCTTCCAGGTCCTCCCAATCCTAAAGAGATTAACTAAAAGGTTAGCAACTTTTAAAGATCTGAATAGAAAACATTTGTCATCTGTTGTCTCTAAGGGGGCAGCCACTATAAGACTTCAAAAGAATCTTGTCTCCACAATCTTTTAGTTCATCTAACATTCCCTATCCTTTGATCTCAGGTCTTTAGACTCAACTAATTATCAACTAGAAAATGTTTACATTTACCTGTGGCCTGGAAGCACCCCCACTCCTGCTTTGAGTTGTCTCGCCTTCGTGAACCAAATCAATGTTTGTTTTTTTATACAGGGGAGAGCATGAATGCAGTCCCCCACTACCACAAATTATACAGTCAAGTTTCCCACATTCGGGGCAATCGCGGGGGTCAGCACATCCGGAGTGCAATGGATAAGCCTTGCCCTGGGAAAACCACCTTCGTGATCGTGGTATCTCCCCTGACAGGTAAGTATCATCAATGTATTTCTTAAATGTATTTGATTGATGTCTCATGTCTCCCTAAAGTGTATAAAACCAAGCTGAACTCCAACCAACTTGGGCACATGTTCTCATGACTCCTGAGGACTGCGTCACGGGCCATGGTCACTCATATTTGGTTCAGTATAAATCTCTTCAAATATTTATTTTATTTTCATCCTCAACACAAACAGATCTAGGCTAGAGATCAGGATATCTTGTTCAGCCTGAATTATCTTTGTTCTGACCTTTCTGCCCACATATAACACTATCTGACCACCAGTAAATCATGGGCTGTGGACCATGGGAATGCCCTGAATCATTCTAACACAAAATTTCCAGACTTCCTTCTGTGTGCCTGCTATGTCCCAAGCAGATGACATTATAGACACCAATGCCATTAATAAGTATTCTTTTTTTTAAATTATTTTATTTTTTGAAAGAAAGAAAAGAAAAGAAGAAAGAGCAAGAGAAAGAAAAAGAATGAAAGAGAGAAAGAAAGAGGAAGAGAAAGAGGGAGAGAGAACGGGATTCTTGTTCTATTGCCCAGGCTAGAATGCAGTCTAAAAATTAGTATTAAAAACCTCTTTTATGCCAATAATTATGCTTAACAATGGAGACAGGAAGGAATAAGGGATGAAAATAACAAATAAGCAGCCAACCAATATTTTATTTAAACCTGTGAAATGCTATGCAATTGCTGAGGAGTGATTTACTTCCAATTATGTGGTCACTTTTAAAATAGGTATAAGTGATACTGAGAAAAATGTATGCTTTGTGGACTTGGGGTAGAGAGTTCTGTAAATATTTGTTAAGTTTACTTGTTCCAGGTCTGAGTTCAAGTCCTGGATATCCTTGTTAATTTTCTATCTCGTTGATCTGTCTAATATTGACAGTGTAATGTTAAAGTCTCCCACTATTTTTGTGTGGGAGTCTAAGTCTCTTTGTAAGTCATTAAGAACTTGCCTTATGTATCTGGGTGCTCCTGTATTGGGTGCGTATATATTTAGGATCATTAGCTCTTCTTGTTGCATTGATCCTTTTACCATGATGTAATGTCCCTCTTTGTTTCTTATGGTCTTTGTTGTTTTAAAGTCTGTTTTATCAGAGACGAACATTGCAGCTTCTGTGGGTTTTTTTTTTCTCTCCGTTTCGTTGGTAAATCTTCCTCCATCCCTCTGTTTTGAGTCTTTGTGTATCCTTGCATGTGAGATGGGTCTAAATGCAGCATACCAATGGGTTTTAGCTTTTTACCCAATTTGCCTGTCTGTGTCTTTTGATTGGGGCATTTAGTCCATTTAAATTTAGGATTAATATTGATATATGTGAGTTTGATATTGCCATTTAATGCTAGCTGGCTGTTTTGCCCATTAGTTGATGTATATTCTTCATTATGGTGATGCTCTTCACCTTTTGGTATGTTTCTGGAATGGCTGATACTGGTTGTTCCTTTCTATGTGTAGTGCTTCTTTCAGAAGCTCTTGTAAAGCAGGCCTGGTGTTGATGAAATCTGTGAGTGCTTGTTCACAAAAAATTTTATTTTTCCTTCACTTATGAAGCTTAGTTTGGCTGGATATGAAATTCTGGGTTGAAAGTTCTTTTCTTTAAGGTTGAATGTTGGCCCCCACTGTCTTCTGGCTTGTAGGGTTTCTGCTGAGAGATCTGCTGTGAGTCTGATGGGCTTCCCTTTGTGGGTAACCCGACCCTTCTCTCTGGCTGCCTTTAGCATTTTCTCCTTCATTTCAACCCTGGTGAATCTGACGATTATGTGCCTTGGGGTTGCTCTTCTTGAGGAATATCTTTGTGGTG
>PVKP010032300.1:0-26079 GCA_004027715.1 Plecturocebus donacophilus | reverse complement strand
TTAAAGTCTCCCACTATTATTGTGTGGGAGTCTAAGTCTCTTTGTAAGTCATTAAGAACTTGCCTTATGTATCTGGGTGCTCCTGTATTGGGTGCGTATATATTTAGGATCGTTAGCTCTTCTTGTTGCATTGATCCTTTTACCATTATGTAATGTCCTTCTTTGTTTCTTATGGTCTTTGTTGCTTTAAAGTCTGTTTTATCAGAGATGAAAATTGCAGCTTCTGTTTTTTTTTCTCTCCATTTGGTTGGTAAATCTTCCTCCATCCTTCTGTTTTGAGTCTTTGTGTATCCTTGCATGTGAGATGGGTCTAGATACAGCATACCACATGGGTTTTAGCTTTTTATCCTATTTGCCTGTCTGTGTCTTTTGACTGGGGCATTTAGTCCATTTAAATTTAGGATTAATATTGATAGATGTGAGTTTGATACTGCCATTTAATGCTAGCTGGCTGTTTTGCCCATTTGTTGGTGTAGATTCTTCATTATGGTGATGCTCTTTACCTTTTAGTATGTTTTTGGAATGGCTGAAACAGGTTGTTCCTTTCTATGTGTAGTGCTTCTTTCAGAAGCTCTTGTAAAGCAGGCCTGGTGGTGATGTAATCTCTGAGTACTTGTTTATCCGCAAACAATTTTATTTTTCCTTCGCTTATGAAGCTTAGTTTGGCCGGATATGAAATTCTAGGTTGAAAGTTCTTTTCTTTAAGGATGTTGAATGTTGGCCCCCACTCTCTTCTGGCTTGTAGGGCTTCTGCTGAGAGATCTGCTGTGAGTCTGATGGGCTTCCCTTTGTGGGTAACCCGACCCTTCTCTCTGGCTGCCCTTAGCATTTTCTCCTGCATTTCAACCCTGGTGAATCTGACGATTATGTGTCTTGGGGTTGCTCTTCTTGAGGAATATCTTTGTGGTGTACTCTGTATTTCCTGGACTTGAATTTTGACCTGCCTTGCTAGGTTGGGGAAGTTTTCCTGGATAATATCCTGAAGAGTATTTTCCAGCTTGGATTCATTCTCTTCTTCACATTCAGGTACACCTATCAAACAAATGTAGATTAGGTCTTTTCACATAGTCCCATATTTCTTGGAGACTTTGTTCATTCCTTTTTACCTTTTTTTCTCTAATCTTGCCTTCTCCTTTTATTTCATTGAGTTGATCTTTGACCTCTGATATCCTTTCTTCTGCTTGGTCAATTCGGCTGTTGAAACTTGTGCATGCTTTGCGAAGTTCTCGTGTTGTGTTTTTCAGCTCCATCAATTCACTTATATTCCTTTCTAAGTTGTCCATTCTCGTTAGCATTTCGTTAAATCTTCTTTCAAAGTTCTTAGTTTCTTTGCATTGGGTTAGAACATGTTCTTTTAGCTGACAGAAGTTTCTTATTACCCACCTTCTGAAGCCTGATTCTGTCAGTTCATCACATTGATTCTCCATCAGGCCTTGTTCCCTTGCTAATGAGGAGCTGCGATCCCCTGTAGTAGGAAAGCATTTTGATTTCAGGTGTTCTCAGCCTTTTTACCCTGGTTTCTTCCCATCTTTGTGGATTTATCCACCTGTCGTCTTTGTAATTGCCGACTTTCAGATTGGGTCTCTGAGTGGACATCCGGCTTGTTGGTGATGAAGTTTTTTCTGTTTCTTAGTTTTCCTTTGGTGGACGCCCGTTCCTCACAGAGCTGGGCCTTCCCGGGTTCAGCTGTGCTTGCTGTGAAACTCTCAGTCCTCAGCGCTTCCAATTGCTGTTTTTTTTTTTTTTTTTTTTTTTTTGTGGGGATGGGACCAACCAAGCCCAACTAAAAGGCACCCAGTCCCGTATACTCTGCACTGAGAAGCGCCGCACTGGGGCACCGGCAAAACAGCTGTGCTGGCCAAAAGAGTCGCACTGGCGACCCATGGGGTTCCTCCGTCGGGAATCTCCCAGTCTGTGGGCAACAAAAATTCGTCTGAAAGTGTGGCGTCCACTCTCTCTCTGTGCTTTCACTGGGAGCTACAATCCTGAGCTGCTGCTAATTGGCCATCTTGGATCTCTGTCCCCCGTTAGTGAGTTTTTAAGTTCATCCTTCCACTTCTCCCTTCCTCTCTAGAGTTAGCTAATAGTCAGCAAAATTTTGATTTTATCAGCTCTGTTTAATGTAGTTTGTACTCTTGGTAAAGAAATCTAGATCCAAGAATAATAGATTTGAACGTTATAACTTACGTATTCTGTTTCATCTCTATCATATGGAAACTTTTACTGTCCTGTTATAGTTTTGCAAATGTTTGTCCTGCCACCTAAAAGATACAGCAAGTTGTTGAAATTTCCACCCATATGCGCTTATTTATACAAGGGAAGTCAAATTGATTTCTGTGGGGAATTTACCTAAAAATGGATAGTTGAAATGCACTTCTTGAAATTACAAACAGAACAATAGGATAAAATACTCATTGCCTTATTTTCCTAAATCGTAATACAATTGAAAGCTTTATATAGCTTTTATATAGTTAGAAAAGATAATGTTTCTTCTAGCCTTAAAAATATAGCCCCAAAACTCAACAGTTCTGTCTGTTGGGTTTGTTTTATTGTCAGAAATCCTAAATATTGTTGACATTGACTTATTTTCAAATGATACAGTCTCTAAGATGATGCGCAGAAGGTAAACTGATGTAGTTGAATGACCAACTGATGAGTTGTATCTTTATACAGTGCTTCTTGACTTATTATGGGGTTACGTCTTGGTAAACCCAGTGTAAGTTGAAAGTATTTTAAGTTGAAATGCATTTAAGACACCTAACCTACCCAACATCATAGCTTAGCCTAGCCTTTAAACATACTGAGAACACTTATATTAGCCTACAGTTGGGCAAAATCGTCTAATACAAAGCCTAACTTTCTTTTTATAAGAAAGTGTTGAGTATCTTATGAATTCGATATCGAATACTCTGTTGAAAGAGAAAAAACAGAATAGTTGTACGGGTACTCAAAGTACATATAGTTTCTGCTGAAGGCATGTAGCTTTTGTACTGTTGTAAAGTGAGAAAATCCTAAGTCTAACCATTGTAAGTTGGGGAATGTCTGTAATTGAATGGGACCTTGCCTGGTGTCCTTGAGAGAGTGCTGGTGAATGTCTCGAGCAAATAGGATAAATTGCTGTCCCACAAAAGTCATACATGTTAATTGTAGAAAACCAAATATAGGCTGGGCATGGTGGCTCACGCCTGTAATTTCAGCACTTTGGGTGGCCAAAGCAGGCGGATCACTTGAGGTCAGGAGTTTGAGACCAGCCTGGCCAACATGGTAAAACCCTGCCTCTACTAAAAATAGAAAAATTAGCCAGGCATGGTAGCATGCGCCTATAATCCCAGCTACTTGGGAGTCTGAGGCAGGAGAATTACTTGAACCTGAGAGGTAGAAGTTGCAGTGAGCCGAGATTGCACCATAGCACTGTGCACTCCAACTTGGGTGACAGAGGGAGACTCCATTCCCCTGCTTAAAAAAGAAAGAAAACCAAATATAATTGATGATAAAGAATAGAATCACCCATAATGTCATTCACTATGCCATAAACCACTGATGCTCTATTTAAAAATTCTGTACAGCCTCATGCCTATAATCCTAGCACTTATGAGGCCAAGGTGGCAGGATCACTTGAACCTGGGGGTTTGAGACCAGCCTGGGGAACATAGTAAGGCCCTGTCTCTACAAAAAAAAAAGGCAGGCATGGTGATGCATACCTGTAGTCACAGCTACTTGGGAGGCTGAGGCAGGAGGATCACTTGAGCCCAGGAGGTTGAGGCTGCAGTGAGGTGCACTTGTGCTACTGTAGCACCTACCTACTCCAGCCTGGGTAACAGAGCTGGACCCTGTCTCAAGATAAATAAAGTAGAGATTCCCTGCTCTCTTAGTTATTCACTCAGCAGTTATTTTTCTTGATTCTATAGCAATGATATATGTCTACTTTTTTTTTTTTTTTGAGATGGGAATGTCATTCTGCCGCCGAGGCTGGAGTTCAGTGGCACAATCATGGCTCCCTGTGGCCCTGACCTCCTTAGGCTCAGGTGATCCTCCCTGGCAGGATTGATGAATTATTTGCCAGGGAGGATCACCTGAGCCTCCTGACTAGTTGGAACTATAGGCACATGTTACTATGCCTGGCTAATTTTTATATTTTTTGTAGACACAGATTTCACCCTGTTGCCCAGGCTGATCTTGAACTCCTGGGCTCAAGCAATCTGCCCACCTTTGTCTCCAAAGTTCACAGATGACAGGCGTGAGCCATCATGCCTGGCTGATATATGTATAATTTTTTGAATTATATTTTATTCTAATAAACTTTATACTTAAAAATTTTAAGTAATTTGAAATTATCTGAGCTCATACAAATGTCCCAATTAGGAGTACTCAGTAAATGCTAGTGAGTTACTTAGAAAGAAATTGCTTATAAGAAATTCATTTACTGATAGCCAAGATTTATTGAGCATGTGTTTCCCAGGCACTTTTCTAAGTGCTAGTAACTCAGTCCTCACAGCAACCCTAAGAAGTTGGTATTATTGCCATCATTTCAGATCCAAGTTAAGTAATTTACTTGCCCAAAACACTATAGCTAATAAATGAAGAGCCAGGTAGCCTGGCTTTGGAACCCATGTCCTTACCATTGTGAACTGATATTTCAAATTTAATGCTATGGGATTTATACCTTAAGCCATATATACAGAAAAATTGGAGAAGGAATGATGAGGAAGAAAGGAGGCATTTTATGGGAAATTCGAAAACCAATTTGTGCTGCCTCCAGAGATATGTGAAATTGTTGTGTTCCTATACCCTTCCAATAATAGATGCTGTTATTTAAAACATTTTTCAACCTGATAGAAAAAGATTAGTTTGCCTTAATCCATGTTTTTGATTTCCAGGGAGTGTGAACATATTTCTGTGTTTATTGGCTACTTTTATTTCTTGTTTTAGGAATTGTTTGTTCATTTTCTATGACTATTTTTCTGCTGATGCCTTGTTCATGTTGCTCTGTAAGAGCTTTATAAATCCTTATTTTTGCCACTTGGCCAGCCGTCGCTTTAGAATCGTGTCTTGTCTCTCGTTAGTTGTGCTTCTGTCACCTTCCCTTGGATTTTAAGCAGTTTTTATGTATTTAATTTTCTGATACTTGATACATTAAGGTTCTTGGCTATATTATATTCATATAATAATAAGCTTATAATAATAATAATATAATAATAATAATATAATATAAGCTTGTAGCATAAAAGTCTGTACTTTTTTCCATTATAACTTTAGTTTTGAATTCTACATTGTTAGATATTAACACTGTCGCATTGACCTTCTGTCATTGCTTTGTATGCATGTATACTTACCTTGTATATTATACTATCATCCTTGGTTTTATTTGGAGGTGTGTGTGTATGTCTGTGTGTGTGTGTGTATTTATCTACAACTGTGTACACTTTTGGGTACAAAAAAAATCTCATTGACTCTTGTTTAAAAAAAATCTCATTGACTCTTGTTTAATTTTCTTCTTACCAGATTGTGACATTTTTTCTTTACTAGAGAAAGAGAGATTTAAAGAGAGCTCTAGAGAGAGAGAGAGAAGTGGTGGGGGTGAGTAGGGGAGAGAGAGAACAAGAACACATACATCATGCTTTCTAAATTTTAAAAAAAGTAAGAGCATTTAACTTTTCTTTCAGGATGTTGTCATTTCTTATGGTTTTCTCATTAGCAGGGTGCCTAATTTGTGCAGATGTTGAGGTACTTTGAAAATGAGTCCCAGTGGGGAGGCTTTGTGGGTGTGGTTGTAGTAAAGCCAGTACACTCTGATCTTTTCAGCCTTGTACAAGAATAGCCCACAAACACTTGCTGAATTACATGTGAGAGGTTTTTAAATGATAAATCCTTTTTTAATGATTCATCTGTTTTTTGTGACTGTTATATTTTTTAAATTAACATTTTATATATTTAAAAAGCACTTTATGAAATATAAATAGTGTTCATGGCCATGTATAAGTAGGTAGATGAGAAAAATGAAGTGTTTCTCAGTCTTAGAAAAGGCAAATCCTGGGCCAGAGAATGTCCATTCATAGCTCTTGAAACCACAGCTGGAGCAGCATGAAGGTACAGGGTAGCACATTGATGCTACAGGGTCAGACTCTGCAGCCTGCCTGTCTTGGGTGTGAACCTTGCCACTCCTGGTAACCAGCTTTGTGACCTTAGGCAAGTTACTTAAATATGTTTGTTTCTTCATTTGGAAAATAGGATTAATTATTATGCTCATTTCGTAGAGTAGTTGTGAGCATTAAATGATACAAGGCATATTAAGGGCTTGCTTATTAATACAGTGCTTCTTATATAGGTAACTCAATACATGTTCTTATTGCTAACTGAAAAATCTCACCAGAGGTCATGCCATTGTTGTGCTTTATAACCAGATAGACAGCAATCTTCCTGATCTTTTCCTTTCCAATTAATACAAACTCTCATAGGCTTTTATATAACCTAGATCTTCAAAAGTCCATCTGTTCTAGCCCTTTCCCTGAGGGAGGTAAGTGGTGTTTCTATTTTTCAATTATGAAAAAGATTTTTTTGAGCACTTGGGCTAAACACTGGGGGTGAGAAAATGAGGAAGATAAGAAGAGGCTCATAGTTTTGTGGGGGAGCTCTGTGAGCAGATAATATAAGGTAAAAAGTGCTGCGATGATAGAGGAGTGTATGAGGTACTGATCTAGTCTGAGGCAGGTTTTGTTTTTTCTTTTTTTGTTAGGATGAGCTGCTGCTTTTAAAAATTGAGATGAGATTCACAAAATTTAAAATCAGTCATTTAAAAATTCAGTGGCATTTAGTGCATTCACAGTGTTGTGTAACCACCATCTCTATGTACTTCCAGAACATTTTCATCACTCCAGAAGAAAATTCTGTACCCATTAAGCAACTGCTTTCCACCTACTCTTCTCTAGCTTCTGGCAGATAACAATCTGCAGAGTGACCTTTTTTTTTTTTTTTTTGAGACAGGGTCTTGCTCTGTCACTCAGACTAGAGTGCAGTGGCATGGTCTTGGCTCACTGCAGCAAGTAAGTAGCTGGGACTGTAGACATGCACCACTATGCCTAATTTTGTTTATTTTTTTTGTAGAGACAGGAGTCTCACTGTGTAGCCCAGGCTGGTCTCGAACTCCTGAGGGCTTAAGTGATCCTCCCACCTCAGCCTCTTGAAGTGTTGGGATGATAGGATGGGCTTCTTGAGACTTGAAAGAAGTCAGTAGGAGTGATCTAGGAAAGGTTAAAATTTCTTTCAGAGGAAACAACAAGAGCAAAGGCGTAGAGAAGAGGAAATATCACGGAGCTCAGGGAGGGGGAAGTTGGATACTAGAGAAATAGCAAGGGAGGATCCTAGAACAATAGCAGGGGAATTGGGTGGGAAATAGGAAGTAGAGGAGGCTTGGGGGTAGATTTTGGAATGGCTTTAAGAATGGCCATTTTCAAGAGTTGTTGGGACTTTTTCCTGTGGTTCCAGAAGTAGGAAATTCCAAAATCAAATGTGTTTTGGTTGGATTACTGTGGTAGCTCTGTTCAGGATGGATTTGAGTGGGGTCTAGCCTGGAGACAGGTGTCATTAAAATGCTGGAAGGGATGGAGAGGAGGGCCCAAGTTGGAGAAACATAGTCTACCAGAGACCCTGAAGAAGATGTGACTTACGAAAGTCACATAGTCAACAGATCTGTGGTCAGAAACCCTGCCTGCTAGCTCCTTATGATTTCCAAGTCTCCTGGGTTTGATGCACTGTGCGGTCCCTTATTGAATGGTAATTGTGCTATAAGAGGGAGAGCGAGAGAGAGCACTGTCTACATCTTCCTATATGTTAGCAATTTAGTTTTTTTCTTTTTAAGTGCATGTATTTATATTCAGTTTGGGTGAATAGCTCAATGTTCTGATGATGATGTTTGAAAAATACCCCTGAAAGGTTAACTTACTATGCTAATAATCTTTATAAGCACAGATAGCAGATTTTTTAGCAGATAGTTAATTTGTTTTCTCCAACTTTTTGTTGTGAAAAAATTGAAACATACCTAACATTTGAAAGAATAGCACAACGAACTAGGATCCCTCTATGTGCTATTTAGATCCGAAAGTTAGCATTTTGCTGCATTTGCTCTATCTATATATGTAGATAAAAACATAATAAATGCACATTCATATCTTTCACTGAACCATTTGGAAGTAAGTTGTAGAATGATATTTTACCTTTAAATACTATGGCATGTGTCTACAATATAATAGTGATACTTGAAACTGTTAATTTTTAAAGGTGAGGAAACTTAAGGGTAATATGACTTGTGAAGATGAAGCAATTTGGAAGAAATATTATGGAGCGGATATTTCTTTCAAATTTCATTTCTTTCAAACTGATTTTTTTAAAACTTCATCAATATTAATAAATTGCCTTGATTTTTGTTGTATCCATGAAATACCAGTGCTATTAATAATGGGAATATTATTTTAAATATCTCACTTATAAATATTTAAGTATCAGTACATTTATTTAGAAAGGAAACTGTATGCAGGAGACTGTATGAAATGGGAGGCTAGTAGTCCTCTGAGCTACAGAGAGTACTATGATGAGCATCTCTAGGGAATAAACAGTAGGAAAGGGAGGGGTGGGAGCAAGTGGGAAGAGAATGTTGGTGTACAGGCATGTGACTGCAGGCTGTATGCAAGGACCTGCACTCTGCTTGTCCTGTCACTAGGATGAGCCAAGGACCAGAGCTTTGGAGCTAGCTTCTGTTGGGCTTTTTTTCCTTTTTTATTTCTAACTTCATGCCCCAGGCTTCACTGCTGCATCTGTCCCTGCTGCAGACTGATGCTGAATGCTCTGGAACTGTAGCAGGAACTGCTAGAAGACGGTGTCACCCATGTTTGTCCTTGTGCCAGCAGGAGAGTTACATGCATAGTGGTGTATAGACTACACCAGAATGTTCCATTTCTGTATTCTGCTACTAAGTAAATACTTTCCTGTTTGGGGGTTGAATTTTTTGACTTTTCTTTACAGCTAAGAATTGAAATTTATTGAAGTTCTTAGCTATTTAAATTGCCCCCATTTTCTTCTGTCACTCTTTTTTTTTTTTTTTTGGAGACGGAGTCTCCCTCTGTTACCAGGCTGGAGTGCAGTGGCGCGATCTCCGCTCACCGCAATCTCTGACTCCCTGGTTCAGATGATTCTCCTGCCTCAGCCTCCCAAGAAGCTGGGATTACAGGCCAGTGCCACCACGCCTGGCTAATTTTTGTATTTTTAGTAGAGACGAGGTTTCACCTTGTTGGCCAGGATGGTCTGAATCTCCTGATCTTGTGATTCACCCACCTCGGCCTCCCAAAGTGCTAGGATTACAGGTGTGAGCCACTATGCCCAGCCTCTTCTGTCGCTCTTGAGGACCATCATCCAGCTTCCTTGCAGACTGTCCCACCTTGGGTTCAGTGTCAGCCTAGCTTGATGTAGGTGTACACATACAGTAGTATGCCAGGCACTAGTTGTTGCATAAGGAACGTAAACAAAAAATTCAGCGTATATTAGTGAATATTTGAGAATTATATGAATTAGAAAATTCATTTTCTCTAAACTCAAGCATCACCTGGACTTGTATTTAGGAATATATTATTTCGTAAGATAAAATTAATGCTCCTCTTTGACCTTTTTCTATATAAAGGTCATTTTACCTTTTTCTATATAAGGTCATATATTTTACCTTTTCTATATAAAGGTCATATATTTTCTATATAAAAGGTCATATATTTTCTATATAAAGGTCATATATTTTACCTTTTTCTATATAAAGAAAAATTCAATACAATTTTAAAAACATCTTTCATTTCAGTGTCAATACTATTTAAGAAGAGATATGCAATGGGCAGAAAGATCAAGGATGACAAGATGTCAGAAAATTTTTGTCCAAGTCCAGGCATTGCTACTGAAAAATTCTGGTCAAATCACTTTACCTCAATAAGTTTCAATCATTTTTCTTATAAGATGAGGCTAATACCACTTGCTTTTCTACCCTACCAGAGATTTTAGCTACTAGGAAGAATGGAAATATTCTGAAAACTTTAGAACAATGTGAATGGAAATGTACCCTATCTTGAAAAAAAATTAGCCGGGTGTGATGATGCACACTTATAGTCCCAGCTACTTGGGAGGCTGAGGCAGGAGGGTCACTTGAGCCCAGCAGGTTGAGGCTGAAGTGAGCCATGATCATGACACTGTACTCCAGCCTGGGCAGTAGAGCAAGACCTTGTCTCCCCCCAAAAAACCCCAGAAAAGAACAACAAAAAGCTGTTGTTTTTGCACAAAGTAGTTTTGAGTTGAATAGCTGAATAGAGCACAGTTGAGATGGAACAGTGTTTGTAAAGGTGACAAAATACATATTTTTTTAAAATTATACTTTAAGATCTGGAATACATGTGCAGAACTTGCAGGTTGGTTACATAGGTATACATGTGCTATGGTGGTTTGCTGCACCCATCAACCTGTCATCTACATTAGGTATTTCTCCTAATGCTATCCCTCCCCTTACCCTCCACCCACTGACAGGCCCTGGTGTGTGATGTTCCCCTCCCTCTACCCATGTGTTCTCATTGTTCATCTCCCCTTATGAGTGAGAACATGTGGTGTTTGGTTTTCTGTTCCTGTGTGAGTTTGCTGAGAATGATGGTTTCTAGCTTCATCCATGTCCCTGCAAAGGACATGAACTCATCCTGTTTTATGGCTGCATAGTATTCCATGGTGTATATGTGCCACATTTTATTTATCCAGTTTAAGATTGACAGGCATTTGGGTTGGTTCCAAGTCTTTGCTATTGTGAATAGTGCTGCAATAAACATACGTTTGCATGTGTCTTTATAGTAGAATGATTTATAATCCTTTGGGTATACACCCAGTAATGGGATTTCTGGGTGAAATGGTAATTCTAGTTCTAGATCCTTGAGGAATTGCCACACTGTCTTCCACAATGGTTGAACTAATTTACACTCCCACCAGCAGTGGTAAAAGCATTCCTATTTCTCCACATCCTCTCCAGCATCTGTTGTTTCCTGACTTTTTAATGATTGCCATTCTACTGGAATGAGATGGTATCTCATTGTAGTTTTGATTTGCATTTCTCTAATGACCAGTGGTGATGAGGTTTTTTTCATATGTTTGTTGGCCACATAAATGTCTTCTTTTGAAAAGTATCTGTTCATATCCTTCACCTACTTTTTGATGGTGGTGTTTGTTTTTTTTCTTGTAAATTGTTTAAGTTCCTTGTAGATTCTGGTTATTAGCCCTTTGTCAGATGATAGATTGCAAAATTTTCTCCCATTCTGTAAGTTCTCTGTTCACTCTGATGATAGTTTCTTTTGCTATGCAGAAGCTCTTTAGTTTAATTAGATCCCATTTGTCAATTTTGGCTTTTGTTGCCATTGCTTTTTGGTGTTTTAGTCATGAAGTCTTTGCCCATGCCTGTGTCCTGAATGGTACTGCCTAGGTTTTCTTCTAGGGTTTTTACGGTGTTAGGTCTTATGTTTAAATCTTTAATCCATCTTGAGTTAATTTTTGTATAAGGGGTAAGAAAGGGGTCCAGTTTCTGTTTTCTGCATATGGCTAAGCCTGTTTTCCCAACACCATTTATTAAATAGGGAATCCTTTCCCCATTTCTTGTTTTTGTCAGGTTTGTCAAAGATCAGGTGGTTGTAGAAATGTGGTGGTATTTCTGAGGCCTCTTTTCTGTTCCATTGTTCTCTGTATATGTTGGCATAGTACCATGCTGTTTTGGTTACTGTAGCCTTATAGTATAATTTGAAGTCAGGTAACGTGATGCCTTCAGCTTTGTTCTTTTTGCTTAGGGTTGTCTTGGCTATCTGGGCTCTTTTTTGGTTCCATATAAAATTTAAAGTAGTTTTTCCTAATTCTGTGAAGAAAGTCAATGGTAACTTGATGCGAATAGCATTGAATCTATAAATTACTTTGGGCAGTATGGCCATTTTCATGGTACTGATTCTTCCTATCCATGAGCATGGAATGTTTTTCCATTTGTTTGTGTCCTTTCTTATTTCCTTGAGCAGTGGTTTGTAGTTCTCCTTGAAGAGGTCCTTCATATCCCTTGTAAGTTGTATTCCTAGGTCAAAATACATATTTTTTCCCCAGTAAATTTTTATTATAGAGTAGAGCAATGAATGAGAACCCTAGACTTAAAAGTGTTTTGTAAGCTATGGAAAACATCACACTGTGTATTTGATGAAGGGTTGGAGCTGTGGTTAGTATTCTCTATATGACTGTTATGAGGTTCTCATTCCATAGTATCACTCATAGCTATTAGTGTGTTCTTTCTACTGGTTAATACCAGTAGGCAGAATCCTGACTAATCTGCTGAAACCAAGTTTTGGGAATTATGTTGAGGACACTGTGTCTACTTGTATATTTGCTGTTATATAAGTTGTAATTACTTTGAAACTAAACATTTCAGCAAAATTCAATTCTACTAACATTTGTTAAGACTGTTTTTTTGGTCTTAACACTTATTGTCTGCCCCTATTTTCATCCATCATTCCTGAGGACCATTATCCAGCCCCTTGTAGACTGTCTTACCTTTGATCCAATGTCAGCCTTGCTTGGTATGGGTAGCGTTTATTCCATTAATAGCTGAGATTTAGAAATAGTTCTCTTCTCTGGATAGTGAGGTGAAGTTTCTGAAGGCTAACAAATTTGTAGTCTTTTATCTTATACCTTTGTGCAACAAATATTTATGTCGCATCAACTATATGCAAAGTACTTTTTTCTCTCCCTCCTTCTGCTAGATTTGTGTGGTAGGGATGGGGACTGTCTTACACCAAAGTTAGTCAGCTGAATCCCTCAGAGACCCAACAGCCTAAGGTTTGTAGCCTTAGTCCTAGTTTTTCTTAATGAACTTTGGATAGAATAGCCTGTTTATGACCTGACTTTTCATTTGGCCTATTTACCTTTTCTATTCTTTCTACTTTTAATCAAACTGGAGTTTTGTAGTGTGGAAATTGCCACTGGTTCACATTCTTTTGCTTTTGGCTTTCCCAGGCATTACAATTTGGCAGTAACTTTTATTTTCACTTCAATACTGTATTCTTCCCTAGATGTTTATCCTTTTATTGGGACTAGAACTTGGCCCCCCAAAAATGACATTTGTTAAAATATATCATATTTATTTTAAACTAGGAAAATAAAATCTTCAGAATCCTTTTTGATTTAACTAACTTCGAAATTTGCATAATTGTCTTTTCTTTCCAATTAAAAAAAATAGCTTTACATATTAGATTTTTAGAATTTTAGGACTGGAAGTTAACTTAAAGTTTTCTAGTCCAGTGGCTAGATGCCCTTTAAGCTTCTTGACTACAACACGCAGTGAAAAGTACACATCCAGAGCTATGGTAGGCAGAATTCTAAAAATGGCCATGATTTCCAACCCAAATCCCCAGGACTTTGAATATGATGAGGAAATATGCTCATGATTATGTTATGTTACATAGTGAATGGCATTTTGCAGGTGTAATTTAGTTACTAATCACTTGACTTTAGCCAAAAGGGAGACTTAGGTGTGCCTATTCTAATTACATGAGTCCTTTTAAAAACAGAAATTTTTCTCTGGCTCAAAGCAGAACTGTGAGTCAGAGCAATTTGAAAGATGAGAAGGACTTTCCTGTTGCTGGCTTGAAGATGGATGGATGGGGCCATGTGAGAAGAAATGTGAGTGGTCTTGAGCTAAGAGAGGCTTGTGGCTAACAACCCATCAGAAAGTGGGACCTGAGTCCTATAGCTTCAGGGAACTGAATTCTGCCAACAACCAAACGAGGCTGGAAGCAGATTCTTTTCCAGACAAGAGCCCAGCCTTGCTGGCACCTTGATTTTGGCCTTGAGAGATCAGATCCCAAGCAGAGAACCCAGTCAACTCCACCTAAACTTCTGTAAAGTTATAAATAAATGTTGTTTTTAAGCCTCTAAGTTTGTAGTGATTTGTTATAGGCAATAGAAAACCGATATGCAAGACCATTTGGCAACCGTACGGAAATCTCATAAGTGAAAAAAACAAAATCAAAACTATAGGTACAACCTGGATAAGAGTCATATGAAACATTCACATGGGAAAAGACCTGCAGGGGATATACAAAGGTCATACTTATGGAGGTATGGTAGAATTATGAAATGTTTTTTATTTTTCATTTTTTGGTTATGACATTCCTTTTTATAATTAAAATATATTAATGCAACTTAAACTTATATTTATATAAAACTAAGAACTTAATTTTATTTGGGAATTTATTACTGGGGAACATGCAAATTCATAGACCCGAGAGACTTTTGCTTTCAAATGTTAGGTGTGAAAAACTTGTGTGTTTTTAATTTTGTGTAATTACTAAACATGTCGGTAAGATAATTGATATTTAAAAACCTGTAGGTAATAAACTAAAAATCCTACGTTTGTTGACACTCACCAATTCACTAGTTTGCTAGGAAATAGCTTTTAAAAATAGATTCTGTGTAGAGGTCTAGAAGTGGCTGTTGGAAAGATAGATTTCAAGTTGCTTATGTATTCATGGCCTTTAAAATGAAGATGTGAAAGGATTTGTGCTTTATTACTTATAGCTCTGTTAAGTACTTCAGCCTTAATGAAAGAAATGTATTGCAGGGAGTCCTATAAGTTAGGTTGTATTAATCAGAACCTTTTTTGTATGCACATTGAGGAAATAGAGCAGCAAGTTTTCTAATTGCTCATATCTAATTACATTCCTGCTTTTGAACTGTTTTGACATCCTGGAAAAGTGTGAGTCACAAAAGAGGAAGGAACTACACTTAGGATCCATTGTAAGCATTTTTGGGTGTGGTGGTGTGTTTGTGTGTACTCCTAGGACAAATTATCTCATTTAATGCATGGAGGCTATCAGGTAGGTTTTTGTTCTTGATTCTAACCTGTAAGGGGAAATTTCTTGTGGTTGCTCTTGACTGCTGGTATTGAAGATGCTCCTTAAAGAGGACCAAAAGTAGGGAAGGGATACTCTTGCATTGTGAGGATGAAACCCTATTCTGTAGTCATTTTTGCATGAACTGACTTGTTAAAACTAACATTCTAACCACATAATATACTGTTGCTTTTCATTGTTCATGAGTAATAACTGATTCAGGTAAATAGCAATTAGAAAAAAAGTGGTTAAAATAGCATTTCTGTTGAAATTGTGAATAGACATACTTAAATTAGAAACCACTTTTAAACACAAAGCCAATTTTATAAAGGACAGAGTTTTGGAAACTTCCTGAAATGTCCTGTTTTTCCACCTTCATAATTTCAAAACTTTGGTAAGTATCCCAACTGTACGCTTATTGACGATCCTTTCTTTCTGCTGGGCTCCCCAGTTCCCTGTTTGATACTGTCACTCTAGCACATGTAGATAGGCCCTGAGGTTCTTCTAAGGGACGAGGATGGTGAAGAGTAAGTTGTAAGTGCTGAGGCTTAGTACAGGACAGACCTCAGGAGTGCAGAAATCAGCCTGCTGTGTTATTTGCCTGCTGTTAAGTGCAGTTCCTGCTGGATTGGACGTGAAATGAAAATAGCAGCCTCTTGCCTCACATTTTGGCTTATTGCCTGGTCTTGACAGTGAGTCCCTCCTTATATATTTTGCACCATAGGCACTTTACTTCTCTCTCTCTCCTCTCAGTCCAGCTCATTTATGTATTACTGGGTTAGCAAGTTTTCTTTTTTGTAAGGGAGAAACGATTATTTTTGCCTTAAAACACTATAATGAAGGGCTTTTTTTTTTTTTTGAGACAGGGTCTTGCTGTGTCACTTATGTATTGTGTCACTTGCTGTGTCACTCCAGGCTGGAGTACAGTAGTGGGAAACATGGCTTACTGTAGCCTTGACCTCTGGGGCTCAAGTGAGCCTCCTGCCTCAGCCTCTTGTGTAGCTGGGACCACAGGTACACACCACCATGCCCAGCTAATTTTTTTGATTGATTGATTGATTTTTTTTTTTTTTTGGTAGGGATGTGGCCTCATTTTGTTGCCCAGGCTAGTCTCGAATTCCTAGGCTCAAGCAATCCTCACACCTTGGCCTCCCAAAGTGCTGGGATTACAGGCGTGAGCCACTATGCCTGGTCCAAAAGAAAGTCTTTAAATTGATTCTTGTATATGTGACTTTACTTGTCCACTGCTGTCACAGATTTGCACATGAATATTTGATTTATAATATTCACAACTTACAGGATTACAATTTACAATATTACAGGATTCACAGTATTATGCATTGTAGTTTGATTTATATATAGAGTTTCAGGAACATAAGTATTGTGAAAACAATTTAGATTAACAAATATTTCTTGGTTGCTTTTTACCCTAGGTTTTCCAAAGTTTTTTGACTTAAAACATTTCTCTAAGGTATATTTTGATTTGTTGTACTTATTTAAAAAAATTAATACTTTCTACTGCTGTTTTTTACAGAGGTTTTCTGTGCTGTGTTTTACTTTTGTTGTTATTGGTGATAAGAATAAGAAGTGGAATTGGGAGGCAAATTGCCAGTGTCATGAAGTGGGAAGAGAAAAGGGTTGGAGATGAGATATAGTTGTAAGACAGAATTTTTTATTTGGCAGTTGGAGAGAAACAATTTTGTTTATTGCAATCTGGAGCTTATATATACACCACATATCAAATTCTAGAGCCAGTGGCATTAATTTAGTTTAACATCTGACATTGATACCTGACAGATAATGATCTTCTTTTATATTGACTTCAAGAGTATGGTAATGTTTTTTATTAAATGATATGAATTGGGAGTGGCCTAGGAATTGTCAGTAAAACTGAATTTTTAATATGTCAGCTATTGAAAATTTGATATATACATAATACATACTTATAAATAAAATTTGTACTTTAGAATTATTTTAACAGCCTTTTAAAGTAATTTTTGCCAATATAAAGCCAATTTATATTGGCAAGAATAAGACTGAGTTGTCTTTCCCTTAATTCATCCCTTTGTTACAGTGGTTCTCAACTAGGGGTGATTTTGTTCCTTAAGAGACATTTGGCAATGTCTGGAGGTATTTGTGGTTGTTAAGTTTGAGGAATATTGCTATTATCTAGTGGGGAGATGCCATGGATATTGCTAAACATCCTGCAATGTGCAGGACAGCCTCTTCACAATAAAGAATGATCTGGCTCAAAATGTCAGTGCCAAGATTGAGAAACCCTACCTTATAGGATTTATAGGTATGTAGTATAGTTTTTATCATCCTTTGTGCATTTCATTTTCTCCCATCTTAGATGAACCACTATTTTAAAATAGTCCTCTTAAGATATGGTAGATTGATTATAGAATGGCCCCAATTCTCTACCCTTGCCTGGATCCATAATCTTTGAAATGTGACTTTGTTTCCCTACCTCTTGAATGTGGGTTGGCTTTGTGACTTTCTTTGAACAATAGAATGTGTTAGAAGTGATGTTGAACATACGTCTCAAAAAGTCTTTCATTCTTTCTTATGAACAAGCCCATGCTAGGCCATCTAACCGCCAACCTGTTTGCCATTTGACTGTAGACACAAGCATGAACGCATGAGACAGCTGAGATTACTATACCTAGCCCAGTCCAGCAGAACTGCTCAGTTGACCTGCAGAGTCATGAGCAATAATAAACGGTAGCTGTTTTAAATCACTGTTTTGGTTTCGCAGCAATAGACAGTTGATAAGTTGTGACATAGTAATACATTTTTTTTGAATGAACGTTTCTGCTTTTTCCTCTAATCGATAATAATTCCAGATGGAATAGCATGTTAAAAGACCCTGAGCTGGGATTTTATTTGTTGTCTTCATGTTTTAAAACCATGTTTTAAAGCCATTAAAATTAAAGTAAGCAAGAGAGAGAAAGTGGAATGAGATTATTATAAACGATCTCTTGGGGGTCTAGATCATGCATGGGTAAAGATTCTGGATTGTGTTTGAATGCCAATCTAAAGAATCCAGGCCAGGTTTTTATTTTTATTTTTTAAAAGAACTGCCTATAATTTGGGTTTGATTATTTACTAGTTATTAGATTTAGATTAAATATTGATGGCAAAAATACTAACTACTGGAGGGTTTTAAAACAAAGGAGTAACATAATCTGACATGGTTTAAAATAATATTCTGGCTACTGCATGGGGAATAAACTGTAGGGGGAGGAATGGGTACAAGCAGAAGCAGGGAGACCAATTAATAGATTGTTATAATAGTCCAGGATGCAGAGACTCGAAGAAAAATAAGTGATTGTAATTTCTATTACTACTGATTAGTATAAAATAAGTTTATTCCAAGATACTTAAAAAATGTTCTTTTGTATTTTTCCGTAGCCTTTTAATTCAGAAAAAATAAAAAATTTGATTTTTAAAAATTAATATTCTTATGGGTCTCTTTAAAAATTCATCTTCCCCCTCAAAACATTAATGGGAAGTCCAGGAAAGATGTGAGAAGTTGCAAAATGTATAAGGCTGTGTTGTCTCTATTATTGGAAAAGTCTAAGCAAGCAAATTATTGAACTGTAGAGTGGGCCTGGAAATATGGTTTGGTTTCTGTGTTAGTACTGTGGCTGATGCTCCACTTCTACTTTAAGTAAAAGGATACGGTTGAAGTACAGATGATGTTCAAAAAATCCAAGTATCTTATATATAGCAGTAATTATATTGTATAAATATAAGCAAATAGATTAACAAGTGTTTTTATTTTATTTTATTTTTTGAGACAGAGTTGCACTCTGCTGCCCAGGCTAAAGTGCAGTGGCGTGATTGCAGCACACTGCAGCCTCCGCCTCCTAGAATGAAGCGATTCTCCTGCCTCAGCCTTCCGAGTAGCTGGGACTACAAGCGCCTGTCACCACACCTGGCTAATTTTTTGTATTTTTAATAGAGATGGGGTTTCACCATGTTGATCAGGCTGGTCTCGAACTCCTGTCCTCAGGTGATCCGCTTGCCTCGGCCTCCCAAAGTGGTGGGATTACAGGTGTGAGCTACTGTGCCCAACCAAGTGTTTTTAAATATAGAAAAAAATACGGTGCAAATTTAAAACTGAATAAAACTTGTTAGAATCTAACATAAAATTTAAGACTTTGACCTCAAGAAAAACAACACAGTGTTTTATTCTTTAATGTACACATTTATAATACTATGGATGAGGTAGCCCACTCTTTAATCTGTTGATAATATAGGAATAGTTCCCAAATAGGGCACTGTTACACTTAAAAGGGGCAGAAATCTCCTAAGACATTTGGGTTCAAACATTAAGCCCCAATGGCCTCCTATTCAAATTAGGTTATCAGCTCAGAACAGTAATGATTTTAAAGCATCATAACTGTTTTGGCTCTCAGATCTGCTCATTATTAAACATTTCCTGTATCCTTGAAATTAAAGTAATAGAATGGATATGAGACACCCTCATACCTTTTATAGTACCAAAGGGTGTCCTGAGTTAGCATTTCATAACCAGTAAACTGAAACTCCTGTTACATAAAATTCTAAGCCCTGCTGTAAGCAAAGGTCATGAGCTCTGTCACCATCAGCCAAGAGCTTACGAGCATAAGCATTTATTTGCTGCAATTAGAATAATCACCTCAATATAGACAACTGCAATCTTATATTAAAATGATAATAAAGTTATTGAACTTTAAGTTCCATAATTTCTCAAATACAGAAAGTATTATTTAAAACCAGATTGTGGCTGGGTGCGGTGGCTCATGCCTATAATCCCAGTACTTTGGGAGGCCAAGGTGGGCAGATCATTTGAAGTCGGGATTTTGAGACCAGCCTGGCCAACATGGTGAAGTGTCCTCTTTACTAAAAATTAAAAAAAAAAAAAAATAGCTGAGTGTGGTGTTGTGTGCCTGTAATCCCTGCTACTTGGGAGGCCGAGGCAGGAAAACTGAACCTGGGAGGTGGAGATTGCAGTGAGCCAAGATCATGCCACCATACTCCAGTCTGGGCAGCAGAGCAAGACTCCATCTCAAAAAAAGAACAAAGCATGTCGAATACTTAAGCATTCTATTAAATCAGTACAAAATATTTTATCCCAATTGTATAGTATAATTTTTAGAGTAGTTTGCTATAAAGACTCTGACTATAAACATAAAATACTTGAAGCATACTATGAAGTATGGAAACTACTTATTACTTCATGCCAAATTGAAATTATTCCTTATGTACAGCTACTTGACTGATATAAAATATAATGCGAAACATTCAAACTTGTTTTTAAATGTTATTAACAGGAACATTTCTAAAACATGAAAATTAAATCAATTTAGAAATCTGGTCATTAACTTTCAAATTCCACACCAGAGGTGTTTCCCATAAAGACATCTATCAGTGTAATATTAATATTATAATCCCCATTACATTCTAAAATAAATTCGAAGTACTTGAAATTATAAAAGTATAAAACTAAAACCTTTGTTGTTCATTTTTTAAAAACAATCTTGGTTTTCAGCTGGGCACAGTGGCTTGCATCTGCAATCTCAGCCCTTTGGGGGAGTGAGGTGAGAGGATCACTTGAGCACAGGAGTTTGAGACCAGCCTTGGCAGTATAACAAGACCCTGTCTCTACAGAAAATTTAAAAATTAGCTGGCACCTTCCTGGGACAGAGCACCTGGGAAAAGGGGCAATGTGGGTCTCACTTCAGTAGATTTAAATGACCCTGCCCAGCAGCTTTGAAGAGACCAATGGAGCTCACAGCACAGCACCTGAGCTCTGATAAGGGACAGACTGCCTGCTCAAGTGACTCCCTGACCCCCATTTATCCTAATAGACACCACATACAGGAAAGCTCTGGCTGACATCTGGTGGGTACCCTTCTGTGACAAAGCTACCAGAGGAAGGAACAGGCAGCAATCTTTGCTGTTCTGCAGCCCTCGCGAGTGATTCCCAGGCAAGCAGGATCTGGAGTGGACCTCCAGCACACCTGCAGCAGAGGGGCCTACTATTAGAAGAAAAACTAAAAAACAGAAAGAAATAGCTTCAACATCAACAGAAAGGGTATCTACTCAGAGACCCAATCCAAAAGTCACCAACTTAAAGGCCACAGGTAGATAAATCCATGAGAATGGGAAGAAACTAGTGCAAAAGGGCTGAAATAGCCAAAAACCAGAATGCTGCTTCTCCTCCAAGGGATCAGAACTCCTCAACAAGGGAACAAAACTGGATAGAGAATGAGTTTGACGAATTGACAGAAGCAGGCTTCAGAAGGTGGATGATAACAAACTTCACCAAGCTAAAGGAGCATGTTCTAACCCAATGCAAGGAAACTAAGAACTTTGAAAAAAGGTTAGACGAAATGCTAACCAGAATAACCAGTGTAGAGAAGAACATAAACGACTTGATGGAGCTGAAAAATGCAGCACGAGAACTTTGTGAAGCATACAAAACTTTCATTAGCCGAATTGATCAAGCGAAGGAAAGGATATCAGAGATTGAAGATCAACTCAATGAAATAAAGCGAGAAGGCAAGAGTAGAGAAAAAAAAGTGAAAAGAAATGAACAAAGCCTCTAAGAAATATGGGATTATGTGAAGAGACCAAATATACATTTGATTGGTGTACCTGAACGTGATGGGGATAATGAAACCAAGTTGGAAAACACTCTTCAGGATGTTATCCAGGAGAACTTCCCCAACCTAACAAGGCAGGCCAACATTCAAATTCAGGAAATACAGAGAAAATCACAAAGATATTCCTTGAGAAGAGTAACCCCAAGGCACATAATTATCAGATTCAGCAGGGTTGAAATGAAGGAAAAAATGCTAAAAGCAGCCAGAGAGAAAGGTCGGGTTACCCACAGAGGGAAGCCCATCAGACTCACAGTGGATCACTTGACAGAAACCCTATAAGCCAGAAGAGAGTGAGGCCAGTATTCAATATCCTTAAAGAAAAGAATTTTCAACCCAGAATTTCATATCCAGCCAAACTAAGTGAAGGAGAAATAAAATCCTTTATGGACAAGCAACTGCTGAGAGATTTCATCACCACCAGGCCTGCCTTACAAGAGCTCCCGAAGGAAGCACTAAACATGGAAAGGAACAACCAGTACCAACCACTGCAAAAGCATGCCAAGTTGTAAAGACCATTGACACAATGAAGAAACTGCAAGAACCAATGGACAAAACAACTGGCTAGCATCAAAATGGCAGGATCAGATTCACACATAACAATATTAACCTTAAATGTAAATGGGCTAAATACCTCAATTAAAATACACAGACTGGCAAATTGGATAAAGAGTCAAAACCCATTGGTGTGCTGTATTCAGGAGACCCATCTCATGTGCAAAGACACACATAGGCTCAAAATAAAGGGATGGAGAAAGATTTACCAAGCAAACAGAGAGTGCAAAAAAAAAAAGCAGGGATTGCAATCCTAGTCTCTGATAAAACAGACTTTAAACCAACAAAGATCAAAAGAAACAAAGAAGGGCATTACATAATGGTAAAGGGATCAGTGCAACAGGAAGAGCTAACTCTCCTAAATGTATATGCACCCAATATAGGGGAATCCACATACATAAAGCAAGTTCTTTATGACCTGCAAAAAGACTTAAGACTCCCACACAATAATAGTGGGAGACTTTAACATTCCACTGTCAATATTAGACAATGAGACAGAAAATTAACAAGAAAATCCAGGACTTGAACTCTTATCTGAACCAAGCAGACCTAATAAACATCTGCAGAACTCTCCACCCCAAATCCACAGAATATACATTCTTCTCAGCACCACACTGCACTAACTCTAAAATTGGCCACATAATTGGAAGTAACTCCTCAGCAAATGCAAAAGAATGGAAATCATAACAAACAGTCTCTCAGACAACAGTACAATCAAATTAGAACTCAGGATTAAGAAATTCAAAACCACACAACTACATGGAAACTGAACAGCCTGCTCCTGAATGACTGATAAATAATGAAAAGAAGGCAGAAATAAAGATGTTCTTCGAAACCAATGAGAACGAAGACACAATGTGCTAGAATCTCTGGGACACATGTAAAGCAAATGTCTATAGGGAAATTTATAGCACTAAATGCCCACATGAGAAGCGAGGAAAGATCTAAAATTGATACCCTAACATCACGATTAAAAGAACTAGAGGAGCAAGATCAAACAAACTCAAAAGCTAGCAGAAGACAGGAAATAACTAAGATTAGGGCAGAAGTGAAGGAAACAGAGACACAAAAGACCCTTCAAAAGAATCAGTAAATCCAGGAGCTTGTTTTTTGAAAAGATCAACAAAATAGACCACTAGCTAGACTAATAGAAAGGAAGAGAGAGAAGAATTCAATAGATGCAATAAAAAATGATAAAGGGACTGTCACCACCAATCCCGCAGAAATACAAACTACCATCAGAGATTACTACAAACACTTCTGTGCACATAAAGAAGAAATGGTTGAATTCCTGGACACTTATACCCTCCCAAGACTAAACTAGGACGAAGTTGAATCCCTGAATAGACCAGTAGCAAGGTCCGAAGTTGAGGGAGCAATTAATATTTTACTAACCAAAAAAAGTCCAGGACCAGATGGGTTCACAGTGAGATTCCATCAGAGGTACAAAGAGGAACTGGTACCATTCCTTCTGAAACTATTCCAAACGATACAAAAAGAGAGAATGCTCCCTAACTCATTTTATGAGGCCAACATCATCCTGATACCAAAACCTGGCAGAGACCCAACTAAAAAAGAAAATTTCAGGCCAATATCCATGATTAACATTGATGCAGAAATCCTCAATGAAATACTGGCAAACCGATTGCAACAGCACATCAAAAAGCTTATCCACACAATCAAGTCAGCTTCATTCCTGGGATGCAAGGCTGGTTCAACATATGCAAAACTATAAATGTAATCCATCACATAACAGAACCAAAGACAAAAACCACATGATTATCTCAATAGATGCAGAGAAGGCCTTCAACAAAATTCAACAGTGCTTTATGCTAAAAACTCAATAAACTAGGGATCGATGGAACATATCTCAAAATAATAAAAGCTATTTATGACAAACCCACTGCCAATATCATACTGAATGGGCAAAAACTGGAAGCATTCCCTTTGAAAACTGGCACAAGACCAAGATGCCCTCTCTGACCACTCCTATTCAACATAATATTGAAAGTTCTGGCCAGGGCAATCAGGCAAGTAAAAGAAATAATGTGTATTCAGTTAGGAAAAGAGGAAGTCAAATTGTCTCTATTTGCAGATGACATGATTATATATTTAGAAGACTCTGTCATCTCAGCCCCAAATCTCCTTAAGCTGATAAGCAACTTCAGCAAAGTCTCAAGATACAAAATCAATGTGCAAAAATCACAAGCATTCCTATACACCAATAACAGACAAACAGCCAATTCATTAGGGAACTCCCATTCATAATTGCTACAAAGAGAATAAAATACCTAGGAATACAACTAACAAGGGATGTGTAGGACCTCTTCAAGGAGAACCACTGCTCAAGGAAATAAGAGAGGACACAAACAGATGGAAAAACATTCCATGCTTATGGTTAGGAAGAATCAATATCGTGAAAATGGCCATACTGCCCAAAGTGATTTATAGAATCAGTGCTATCCCCAACAAGCTATCATTGACTTTATTCACAGAATTGGAAAAAACCACCTTAAACTTCATATGGAACCAAAAGAGAGCCTGCATAGCCAACACAATCCTAAGCAAAAAGAACAAAGCTGGAGGCATCACGTTACCTGACTTCAAACTATACTACAAAGCTACAGTAATCAAAACAACATGGCACTGGTACCAAAACAGAGATATAGATCAATGAAACAGAACAGAGGCCTCGGAAATAACACCACACATCTGTAACCATCTGATTGTTGACAAACCTGACAGAAACAAGCAATGGGGAAAGGATTCCCTCTTTAATAAATGGTGTTGGGAAAACTGGCTAGCCATATGCAGAAAGCTGAAACTGGACCCCTTCCTTACACCTTATACAAAAATTAACTCCAGATGGATTAAAGATATAAACATAAGACCTAAAACCATAAAAACCCTAGAAGAAAACCTAGGCAGTACCGTTCAGGAAATAAGCATAGGCAAGGACTTCATGACTAAAACACCAAAAGCAATGGAAACAAAAGCCAAAACAGACAAATCGGATCTAATTAAACTTAAGAGCTTCTGCACAGCAAGGAAACTATCAAGAGAGTGAACTGGCAACCAACAGAATGGGGGAGAAATTTTGCAATCTACCCATCTGACAAAGAGCTAATAACCAGAATCTACAAGGGACTTAAACAAATTTACAAGAAAAAAACCACATCAAAAAGTGGGCAAAGGATATGAACAGACACTTTTCAAAAGAACACATTTATACAGCCACACAACATATGAAGAAAAGCTCATCACCACTGTTCATTAGAGAAATGCAAATTAAAACCACAAGATACCATCTCATGCCAGTTAGAATGGCAGTCATTAAAAAATCAAGAGACAACAGATGCTGAGAGGATGTGAAGAAATAGGAACGCTTTTACACTATTGATGGGAGTGTAAATGAGTTCAACCATTGTGGAAGGCAATACGGCAATTCCTCAAGGATCTGGAACTAAAAATACCATTTGACCCAGTAATCCCATTACTGGGTGTATACCCAAAGGATTATAAAACATTCAACTATAAAGACACATGCACACATATGTTTACTGTGGCAGTGTTCACAATAGCAAAGACCTGGAACCAACCCAAATGCCCATCAAAGATAGACTGGATAAAGACAATGTGGAACATATACACTGTAAAATACTATGCAGCCATAAAACAGGATAAGTTCATGTCCTTTGCAGGGAAATGGATGAAGCTGGAAACCATCATTCTCAGCAAACTGACACAAGAACAGAAAACCAAACACTGCATGTTCTAACTCATAAGTGGGTGTTGAACAATGAGAACACATGGGCACAGGGAGGGGCACATCACACATGGGGGTCTGTCGGGGGATGGGAGTTTAGGGGAGGGATAGCAGGGGGTGGAGGGATTGGGGAGGGCTAACATTAGGAGAAATACCTAATGTAGATGCAGCAAACCACCGCGGC
>PVKP010032299.1:0-26079 GCA_004027715.1 Plecturocebus donacophilus | reverse complement strand
ACTGGAAAAGACACTGAATTGAACCTCATTCTAGTTCAGTGGACACAGAAAGCATGAAGGAAAAACTAGTTCAGAAGCCTCATCAATACCAATAAATAATGGTATAAGCAAACTAAAAGGAAATCAGAATGAACATCAGGAAACTGATGAAGAAAACAATACTACTAATAATAGCACTCTGCTGCTTGTCATGTTAGTAATCTCAGCCTTCACTTCTGCTAACTGTTACTCATGTGGTAGTTAGGAACTCAAGAATTAAATTGCCAATATTTACTACCTGGCTGAACTTGGGCAAGTTATTTAACTTGCCTCAGTTCCCTCATCCATTCAATGTAGGAATAACAACTACTTACTACGGCTTCTAAGAAGAATAAATACATTGTTTAAAATGGTGTCTGGCATAGAAATGTACAACAAATATTATTTAGTATTATTATGAAATAATAATATCATAAAAATATCAGCATTCCCGATGATGGTCCTGAGGTCATTAATCAGAAGTACCATCGTAGTTATGAAATACTAAGTAAATTGTATAAACAAAAAATAAATGTGTACACATTCATATGTGTATATGTGAATGAAGGGATAGAAATGGTTTCATAATGTGATTATTTAATTAGCCACAAGAACCACTTCCTATCCATGCCAGATGGCAAAATTTCATTACCTTTATTAAATTAGGTGTTGAAAAGTTATTAGGACTACATTACAAATTCTTATTATTAAAAAGTTGCTTTTATAACTATTCCAACAAAGCATACTGTGAGAATAAAATCTGGATGAGGAAAGAAAGAACAGAGACATAAGGCTCCCTATGGAATTAGCCCAAACCCAGTAAGTGGTCAAGATTATAGAAACTGAATTTCTGGCTTTACTTCAGCATTATTCTGGGTCCTGAAATTTTTCTTTAAGTATTTTTCAGTATCTCTAGTGAATGTAAGATATAATCAATGTTACAAGTAAATTGTAAAACATGGTTTTAATTTCATTATAATCTCATGACTATGCAGATACCCAGAACTTATGCATAAATAATCACCATGACCCCCAAACTATGTTTTTGAATGAATCATGCAAAACCACAGCTGAGAGATTAAGTATAAAAAAGACAGATATCCATTTCTGGCACAACTTCACATGCCTCGATGGAGACAGAAAAATGTCAAACACAAAGACTACACGAAGCACTGTAGCTCCCATGGACAGGGAAGACACTACCAGTACTTTCTGCATAGTAACATACTTAACACACTTCAGCTTTCATGCATTATAAAGAGAATTGGCTTGTAGAAACTCAGGACCAGTGGCTTTATGGATCTGCAACAGGCACTCCTATGCTGTACACAAACCTAGTCAAAGAGCTGCACTTCCAAATGCTGATGTACTGCTAAGGAGATTGGGGCCTCTCTCTGGTCCTGTTCTTTGCCTCCTTGACTCTCTTTGATTCAAAGAGCACCTTAGAGTTTTCAGAATGATATTCTCATTTGATAATAGCTGACCTTTTAAATTCTAGATCATGAAGGGTTCCAGTAGATTCTAGATAACAGTACATGTGTGACGGTTAAAATTTATCTGCTGATACAGAGGTAATTACTCATGGAAGAAATATCTTTGATGCATAACACACAGTCTGGCTGTACTGAGATAGTTGTTTCAAATGGAAAAAAAAAATGCAGTAGGTAGTGCTTTTAATCAGAACTTTAAAAACCACTGGTTGAAGTTACAAGATATAATGTTAGAGAAAACGTCATTTGCAATAACAATGGAAAAATGAGATAACACTTGGAAATAAACTCTAAATGTTTCAAACCTATAGGAGCAACACTTTAATAAAACACTCCTGCAAAACACAAATGTAGACTTGAACAAATGAAAATATATTCTTGGTTCTTCATTAGGATGTCTCAACATCATCAAAGATGTTTGTACTCACTAGGTCAATTTATAAATTTTGTGACATACAAATAAAAAAACCAATAAGCATTTTCTCCCCTGGGAAATAAGTGAACTTTACCACACATGAATTTCACATAAAACAATAGCCAAACATGAATATCAAGAAAAACAATGAAATAAAAGAGTTGTGAGGAGATAACAGCCATATCAGATATTAAAACCCACCACAAAATTTGTATAACTAAAATGGTGTGGTGTTGGAACAAGAATACACATGCAAAACAATGAAACAGAACAGCAAGCCCAGTAAAATACCTGACCACAGAAGGAAATTATTCTAGTATATGATACAGGTGCAACTTGAAATGTACAGCAGTGAAAGCTGAAAAGTGCTTCTTTAGCCTGGTAATAAAGATCAACATGTTGATGGTATGTACTCTTGATACAATGTGATGAAAATGACAATTTACCTTTGTAGTATTCCTCCCTAAAATTTATACCACCAATCTAATAATGAGAAAAACATCAGACCCATCCCAGCTAAGAGATAGCCTACAAAATGCTGAATAGTGCCCTCAATACTGTCACAGTCACCAAAAATAATTAAAGTCTAAGAATGTGCCGTTGCCAAGAGAAGCCTAAGGTGACATGATGAATAAATGTAACATGGCATCCTGAATGGAATCCTAGAACAGAATGAGGATATTAGGTAGAAACTAAGGAAATCTTTAAAAAGTCCACACTTTAGATAATAATATTGTATTGTTACTTGTAAATGTACCATACTAATGTAAGATGTTAATAACAGGGAAAATTGGACACACGATATATGAAAATCCTGGATTAGCTTTGAATTATTCTGTAAATGTAAAAGCATTCTAAAAAACAAAGTTTATTTAAAGAAAACAAAATCCACGCCAGCTGCAGAGCTTGTGCTAATCATTACTGCAGAATATCATCACATAACACAGATGACCTGACATTTCTTCACAGTTCCATTCTCCACAGCTCATGGAGTCATAAGCACAGCCTAATTAAGAGATTTGGTGCTAAAAGAAGAATTAGAGTGGCTGACAAGATGAGCAAATAGTAACAGCTCTGGTCTGCAGCTCCCAGTGAGATCAATGCAGGTGGGTGATTTCTGCATTTCCAACTGAGGTACTCTGCTCATCTCACTGGGACTGGTTAGATGGTGGGTGCAGCCCATGGAGGACAGGCCAAAGCAGGGTGGGGCACCACCTCACCCAGGAGCCACAGGGAATTGGAAACTCCCTTCCTTAGCCAAGGGAAGCCGAGAGGGACTGTGCCATGAGGAACAGTGCACTATAGCTGAGATACTACACTTTTCCACAGTCTTCACAACTGGTGGACCAGGAGATTCCCTTGGGTACCTACACCACCAGGGCCCTGGGTTTCAAGCACAAAACTGGGTGGCCATTTGCACAGACACTGAGCTAGCTGCAGGAATTTTTTTTCATACCCCAGTGGCACCTGGAATGCCAACAAGGCAGAACCATTAACTACCCTGGAAAGGGGGGTGAGGCCAGGGAGCCAAGTGGTCTAGCTCAGCAGATCCCACTCCTATGGAGCCCAGAAAGCTAAGATCCACTGGCTTGAAATTCTCAATGCCAGCACAGCAGTCTGAAGTCGACCTGGGACGCTTGAGCTTGGTGGAAAGAGGAGTGTCACCATTACTGAGGCTTGAGTAGGCAGTTTTCTCCTCACCGTGTAAACAAAGTCACCAGGAAGTTCGAAATGGGTGGAGTCCACTGCAGGGCCCCAAAGCCACTGTAGTGAGACTACCTCTCTAGATTCCTCCTCTCTAGGCAGGGCATCTCTGAAAGAAAGGCAGCAGCCCTAGTCAGGGGCTTATAGATCAAACTCCCATCTCCCTGGGACAGAGCACCTGGAAGAAAGAGTGGCTGCAGGAGCAGCTTCAGCAGATTTAAGCATTCCTGCCTGCCGGTTTTGAAGAGAGCAGTAGATCTCCCAGCACAGTGCTTGAGCTCTGCTAAGGGACGGACTGCCTCCTCAAGTGGATCCCTGACCCCCATCCCTCCTGGCTGGGAGACACCTCCCAGCAGGGGTCAATGGGCACCTCATTCAGAAGAGCTCTGTCTGGCATCTGGCAGGTGCTCCTCTGGGATGAAGCTTCCAGAGGAAGGAACAAGCAGTAATCTTTGCTGTTCTGCAGCCTCCACTGGTGATACCCAGGTAAACAGGGCCTGGAGTGGCCCTCCAGCAAACTCCAGCATACCTGCAGCAGAGGTCCCTAACTGTTAAGAAGGAAAACTAACAAACAGGAAAAAAAATAGCATCAACGTCAACAAAAAGGATATACACAAAAACCCCATCTGAAGGTTACCGATATCAAAGACCAAAGGTATATAAATCCATGAAGATGAAGACAAACCAGTGCAAAAAGGCTGAAAATTCCAAAAGCCAGAATGCCTCTTCTCCTCCAAAGGATCACAGCTCCTTGCCAGCAAGGAAACAAAACTGGATGGAGAGTGAGTTTGATGAATTGACAGAAGTAGGCTTCAGAAGGTGGGCAATAACAAACTCTTCTGAGCTAAAGGAACATGTTCTAACCCAATGCAAGGAAGCTAAGAACCTCGAAAAATGGTTAGAGGAATTGCTAACTAGAATAACCAGTTTAGAGAAGAACACAAATGACCCAATAGAGCTGAAAAACACAGCACAAGAACTTCATGAAGCATACACAAGAATCAATAGCCAAATTGATTGAGCAGAAGAAAGGATATCAGAGATTGAAGAACAACTTAATGAAATAAAGCATGAAGACAAGATTAGAGAAAAAAGAATAAAAAGAAATGAACAAAGTCTTCAAGAAATATAAGATTATGTGAAAAGACAAAACCTACATTTGATTGGTATATGTGAAAGTGACGGGGAGAATGGAACCAAGTTGGAAAACACTTTTCAGGATATTATCCAGGAGAACTTCCCCAACCCAGCAAGGCAGGCCAACATTCAAATTAAGGAAATACAGAGAACACCACAAAGATACTCCTCAAGAAGAGCAAACCCAAGGCACATGATTATCAGATTCACCAAGGTTGAAATGAAGGAAAAAATGTTAACGGCAGCCAGAGAGAAAGGTCGGATTATCCATCAAGGGAGGCCCATCAGACTCACAGTGAATCTCTTGGCAGAAACCCTACAGGCAGAAGAGAACGGGGGCCAATATTCAACATTCTTAAAGAAAAGAATTTTCAGCCCAGAATTTCATATCCAGCCAAACTAGGCTTCATAAGCAAAGGAGAAATAAAATCCTTTACAGACAAGTAAATGCTGAGAGATTTTGTCACCACCAGACCTGCCTTATAAGAAGCTCCTGAAGGAAGCACTAAATATGAAAAGGAAAAACCAATACCAGCCACTGCAAAAACACACCAAATTGTAAAGACCATCAACACTATGAAGAAACTGCATCAATTAACAGACAAAATAACCAGCTAGCATCATGATGACAGGATCAAATTCACACATAATAATATTATCCTTAAATGTAAATGAGCTTAATGCCCCAATGAAAAGACACAGACTGGCAAATTGGATAAAGAGTCAAGACCCATTGGTGTGCTGTATTCAGGAGACCCATCTCACATGCAAAGACACACATAGTATCAAAATAAAGGGATGGAAGAATATTTGCCAAGCAAATGGAAAGTAAAAAAAAAGCAGGGATTACAATCCTAGTCTCTGATAAAACAGACTTTAAACCAACAAAGATCAAAGACAAAGAAGGGCATTACATAATGGTAAAGGGATCAACACAACAAGAAGAGTTTACTGTCCTAAATATGTATGCACCCAATATAGGCGCACCCAGATTCATAAAACAAATCCTTATAGACCTACAGAGAGACTTAGACTCTCACACAATAATAGTGGGAGATGTTAACACCCCACTGTCAATATTAGAGAGTTCAATGAGACAGAAAATTAACAAGGATATTCAGGACTTGAACTCAGATCTGGATCAAGCAGACCTAACAGACATCTATAGAACTCTCCACCCCAAATCCACAAAATATACGTTCTTCTCAGTACCACATCACACTTACACTAAAATTGACCACATAATTGAAAGTAAAACACTCCTCAGCAAATGCAAAAGAATGGAAATATAGCGAACAGTCTCTCAGACCACAGTGCAATCAAATTAGAACTCAGGATTAAGAAATTCACTCAAGGTACTTTCTCAGGCAACATGGCGGGTGTGGAAGAGGCAGCAGTGGCCTCCAGGAGACAACTGAATGGCCACCTGGATCCAGATGACAGGAAAGAAGGAGCTGCCTCGATGGCTGAGGAAGCAGCCAAGACAAAAAGATGGAAGAAGAAGAGCAAAGGGGCTTCTGCAGCAGGGCAACAAGAATCTGATAAAGAATCAAGAGCCTCAGTGGACGAAGTATCAATAGAGTTGAAAAGATAAGCATTGAAAGATAAAGAAAGAGATGAAGATGATAAATGGTAATAGAGATGGAGCAACTGGAAAGAAGAAGAAGAAGAATAAGAAGAGAGGAGCAAAAGTTCAGACAGACTCTCCCTCAGTTCTAGTATGTGACCTGTAGCCTAATGGTGTATTTCCCAACAGACAAGAATGTGAATGCCACCCACACAAGATGGGCAAACAGCTGCTTAGAGAACTACAAGTGAAGAAAAGAAAGCATGAGATCAGGCTAGTGAAGAGATTTGGAATGATTTTCGAGAAGCTGCACAAGCACATTGACAACTTAGAAAATATGTACTGAGCTGGATCAAGCCTGGGATGACAATGATAGAAATCTGTGAAAAGTCGGAAGACTGTTCACGCAAGCTAATAAAAGAGAATGGATTAAATTCAGGCCTGGCATTTCCTACTGGATGTTCTCTCAATAATTCTGCTGCCCAATATACTCCCAATGCTGGTGACACCAACAGTATGATGACATTTGTAAAACAGACTGTGGAACACATATAAGTGGTAGGATTGTTGACTGTGCTTTTACTGTCATTTTTAATCTCAAATATGATACATTATTAAAAGCTGTAAGAGATGCTACTAACACTGGAATAAAGTGTGCTGGAATTGATGTTTGTGTGATGTTGTTGAGGCCATCCAGGAAGTTATGGAGTCCTATGAAGTTGAAATAGATGGGAAGACATATCAGGTGAAACCAATCCATAATCTAAATGGGCATTCAATTGGGTAATATAGAATACATGCTGGGAAAAGGAGGAGCAGCAACAAGAATGGAGGAAGGAGAAGTATATGCAATTGAAACCTTTGGTAGTACAGGAAAAGGTGTTGTTCATAGTGATGTGGAATGTTCCCATCACATGAAAAATTTTGATGCTGGACAAGTGCCAATAAGGCTTCCAAGAACAAAACACTTGTTAAATGTCATCAATGAAAACTCTGGCACCCTTGCCTTCTGTCATAGATGGCTAGATCGCTTGGCAGAAAGTAAATATTTGATGGCTCTGAAGAATCTGTGTGATTTGGCCACTGTAGATTAATATCCACCATTATGTGACATTAAAGGATCAAATACAGTGTAATTTGAACATACCATACTGTTGCGTCCAACATGTAAAGAAGTTGTCAGCAGAAGAGATGACTATTAAACTTAGTCCAAAGCCACCTCAACACCTTCATTTTCTAAGTTTTGTTGGAAAATATTGTACCAGAATTAATTTGAAACATCTTGTCTGATTTAACAGTGGACCCATGTAATACTTTTATCCAGGTTTTAAAAAGAAGGAATTTGATCAAAGGCAAACCGTTTAATGTAATTAACCAAGGAAAAAGCTTTCAGGACTTTTAAATGTTAACTGTTTTTCCCCTTCCTGTCTAGGAAAATGCTGTGAAGCTCAAATCAGTTAGAAATGACTTATAAGTTTTGTTTTGAATACATAAGAGATAACATTGGAATAAAGGGTGCTGGAATTGATGTTCGTCTGTGTGATGTTAGTGAGGCCATCCAAGAAGTTATGGAGTCCTATGAAGTTGAAACTGATGAGAATACATATCAAATGAAACCAATTCATAATCTAAATGGGCATTCAATCCATAATCTAAAGGGACATTTGGATATTTATATTACCATATTCTTACTTGAATGCTTTGAATGACTACATCCAGTTCTGTACCTATGCCCTCTGGTGTTGCTTTTTAACCTTCCTGGAATGCATTTTGTAAAAAAATAAACACATTTTCAGATCTGAGAGTTACGTCTCAATGTCTGTGGTTACAACTCTGGACAGGATAAATAGCTAAACTTAATGTAGAGAAATGCAGACATTCTGAAATGTAGACCTTGACACCGAGACTCTTCCGCAATAGTGGCTAAAACAAGATCTACACATACATAAAGAGGGACAATCATCTTTTCTTCATAAATATGCAGCTTTAGGAATATTTCACCATTCTTTATAGGACATATTAATCCTTGTCTTTTTTTCCCCGGCACTGGAAAAAGGTACTAATTGAAACATGACTTAGTAGGAACATTGTGCTAACTCAAAACCTTGACTTAGTAAAAATCTCAATGTTTAGATCCTTTGTCCAGTGGTGATTTTTATCAGGGAATGTATTCAGCTTGCTCAGAAAATCAAAGGGGCATTAAACCACAAAAGCAATGAAAGAAAAAAAATTTCCCATGTTTGGATCTTGTTCTAGCTAGAAAAATTAAATTCAAATTATTGGGCTTTTTCATTCATGAGGCAAATGCTGTAATACCCTGCCCTTTGACAGGTTTGGATTCTTAATATTACTAGTGGTATTTCATGAAGTGAGGTTACAGTTACTTTCCTTATAGCGGCTAAGTGTATTAAGTTGAATGTAATAATGATAATATTAACTTGTTTGAACTGAGGCCCAATATTGATTCTTTAACAAATTGCTTGAATTCTTATATGTAAATAATTTTATAGGAATGTTCCATCATAATTTCTAAATCATTTATAAACCAAGGTAGCCTTAATTTGTACATGTTTCAGTACAATGAGATTTTATTGCCTCTGGGATGCTGTTTAATTTACATTTTGCTGAACATTTTTATCATAGGAAGAGAAACCTATGACTTCTGTACCTAGATCATCTGTTACATTAAAAAGCTGTTCTTTCAGCAGATGATCTGACTATACATTTAAAAAACCCCACAGTCTCTGCCCAAAATATCCCTAAGCTAATAAGCAACTTTAGCAAAGTCTCAGGATACAAAATCGATGTTCAAAAATCACAAGCATACCTATACATCAATAACAGATAACAGAGAACCAAATCATGAGTTAACTCCCATTCACAATTGCTACAAAGAGAATAAAATACCTAGGAATACAACTCACAAGGGATGTGAAGGACCTCTTCAAGGAGTACTATAAACCACTGCTCAAGGAAATAAGAGAGGACACAAACAGATGGAAAAACATTCCATGCTCACAGTTAGGAAGAATCAATATAATGAAAATGGCCATACTACCCAAAGTAATTTATAATTCAATGCTATCTCCATCAATCTACCATTGGCTTTCTTCACAGAAGTAGAAAAAACTACTTTAAATTTCATATGGAACCAAAAAAGAACCCATATAGCCAAGACAATTCTAAGCAAAAAGAACAAAGCTGGAGGCATCACACTACCTGACTTCAAACTATACTGCAAGGCTACAATAACCAAAACAACATGGTACTAATATCAAAACAGAGATATAGATCAATGGAACAGAACAGAAGCCTCAGAAGTAATGCTACACATCTAAAACCATCTGATCTTTGACAAACCTGACAAAAACAAGCAATGGGGAAAGGATTCCCTATTTAATAAATGATGTTGAGAAAAATGGCTAGCCACATGCAGAAAACTGAAACTGGATCCCTTCCTTACACCTTATACAAAAATTAACTTAACATGGATTAAAGAGTTAAACATAAGACCTAAACCCATAAAATCCCTAGAAGAAAACCTAGGCAATACCATTCAGGACATAGGCATGGGCAAAGGCTTCATGACTAAAGCACCAAAAGCAATGGCAACAACAGCCAGAATTGGCAAATGAGATCTAATTAAACTAAAGAGCTTCTGCACAGCAAAAGAAACTATCATCAAAGTGAGCAGGCAACCTACAGAATGGGAGAATATTTTTGCAATCTATCCATCTGACAAAGGGCCAATATCCAGAATCTACAAGGAACTTAAACAAATTTCCAAAAAAAAAAAAAAAAAAACCAACCCCATCAAAAAGTGGGCAAAGGACCTGAACAGACTTCTCAAAAGAAGACATTTATGCAGGCAACAAACATATGAAAACAAGCTCATCATCATGATACCACCTCACACCAGTTAGAATGGCGATCATTAAAAAGTTAGGAAACAACAGATGCTGGAGATGATGTGGAGAAATCAGAATGCTTTTACACTGTTGGTGGGAGTGTAAATTAGTTCAACCATTGTGGAAGACAGTGTGGCTATTCCTCAAGGATCTAGAACCAGAAATACCACTTGACCCAGCAATGCCATTACTGGGTATATACCCAAAGGATTATAAATCATTCTACTCAAAGACAAATGCACATGAATGTTTACTGTGGTACTGTTCACAATAGCAAAGACTTGGAATCAACCCAAATGCTCATCAATGATAGACAGGATAAAGAAAATGTGGCACATATACACCATGGAATACTATGCAGCCATAAAAATGGATGAGTTCATGTCCTTTGCAGAGACATGGATGAAACTGGAAACCATCATTCTCAGCAAACTAACACAAGAACAGAAAACCAAACATCGCATGTTCTCACTCATAAGTGGGAGTTGAACAATGAGAACACATGAAAACAGGAAGGGGAACATCACACACTGGGGCCTCTTGGGGAGTGTGGGGCTAGCAGAGGTATAGTAGTAGGAAAACTACCTAGTGTAGATGATGGGTTGATGGGTGCAGCAAACCACCACAGCACTTGTATACCTACGTAACAAAACTACATGTTCTGCACATGTATCCCAGAACTTAAAGTATAATAATAAAAAAAGAGTGAAATACTAATAATAAGACATACTACTACAGAACTTTCTGGCACATATAATTTCGCTTCTTTCAATGTCATAACTTTGTTTTAAATTATTCTGAGTTATATTTATCTTCAGGTTAGTCATCTTTCAAGCAAAACACTGTGATACTTCGGTAGAAATTACAACAAACCATAGCCTAAATATTAGTTGATTAGGAAAGCTATTCTGGAGCACACATTCCTGGAAACTAAGACAGTTTCTGGACATAATTGAGGAGTGAAAGGGTAATTAATTGTGTAAGCTGAATTTTTGCATTTCTTCTTCCCAAAGCCCACAACAACACTGCTAATTTTACCATTTAAAATTTTTCATGTTTGAATATACTGAGCTTCTGATTGTATTATCTGAAAATTTTATTACTAACTATATTTCAAGAGCACTTGTGATTTATGGCTTATGCTGAAATATCAATGCTATACAAAGACTTAGATAAAACATCATTCATTCTCCTGAGTGTATTAAGGAGTAACTGCGTTCTTGGCACCATGATAAATAAGTGCATTTGAGAACAGTAAAAGAAGTATAAAGAATGAGTTCTTCATTCTTAAGGAGGACAGACTACAAAGAGGAGCAGGGAGTTAGTCAAAGATAAATGTGCTTAAAACAACAACAAATGAAGGTCATTTAGGACTGCTAGAAAAAGGGTGAGAAGTTTCACAGATCTGTGGATACAGGGCTAGGCCTGGAATTTTTATGTCAATAGATGGAATGGAAAAGAGTTTTACAGAAGGACTTTGTAGTCCACATTCTGAATCACTGTGATACATTGCTTGAAATATATGTCACTCAAATGAAGCTTGATCAAATGAATGCCTGGAGGAAAACAAAGGGAAAAGAGAATGAAAGGTAGAGTGTTGTGAGGAAGGAATCAGGATAAACTAAGGTACCTTAACTAAATCTAAACATCTTATGTTACAAAAGACTAGCCTTAATGCATAAATTAATTTAAATGAAAGCATTTACAACAATTTTGAACTTTGACTTTGATAGCTCATCAATATAAACTCAACTGGGATTTATTGTGTAGCTGGTATGGCTCTCAGGTGAGCAGAGAACAGTAAGTCATGACATCCACTATCAAGGGGTCTATCTGCAAGATGCATTTGCACCAAGTAGAAGCCCTAAAAATTTGCATCCCTTCTCCATTACAGGGACATATGCTTCTCAAAACATTTGACTGAATAGTGTGCCCATGATAGTTAAGAACACAGGTTTTAGAACCAAGCTCAGGTTTGAATCACTCAATAGCTGAGCTCTATTATTTCTCCAAGCCCTACTTTCCTTACTGAGAAAATGGGGATAATAATAACAGATTCCTCAGGGGATCTTGGAGGATTATCCCGTCAATCTCAAAGCCCTGTTTCTTTTATCTACCCACTTCTCTCAACTGTTACTGCCTAAATCAAGCCTCCATCTTTTCTAGCCTACATTAGGACAATGGTTTCCTCACTGGCTTCTCCTTATGCATTCTCTGCCCCCATTCCCACCCCATCTATTCTCCACACTAGCCATAGGATCACAGCTACAATACAAATCTTGTTATGATTCCCACTTAAAACCTTTTGCTGGCTTCTCATACCTCTTCTGATGAATACTAAAATCTTTGAACTGGCATGCAAGGCCTTGAGTTACTGTTTTCTCTACCATGTTAGTCACATTTTGTGTTTCCATCAACTCCCCATCCCAATCCCTTTGCCTTTTGCTTCAGAATTCAACTCACACATTGCCTCCTAAGGAACCCTTCCCTGACTTCAAGATGAGCCTGGCAGATCTTAGTGCCGCCCCTCAAATATATCTGGTTTTCTTCTTTCAGGCACACGGTAGAACTGCACTTTTCCTAGCCCCTGTAAGTTAGGAGGGACCATGACCCTTAGTTTGGCCAGTGAAATATGAGCAGAAGCTACTGTGTTACTTCTTTTCCTGTTCTGAAAATGGCCGTGTGCTTGTTATTGTCAGCTCTGTTAGCCTGTAGTAAGGGGGACAAAAATACTGATGGAAAACAGAACTCTCACCCTACTTCTCATGGACATGTAGCATAAGCAAGAAATATATTTTCATTGTTTTAAGCCACTGAAATTTCAAGATTGTTTGTTATTTCAAAATAATCTGTCCTATCCTGACTGGTAGACTTAAGTTAGAAACTCCACTAGAATCTGGGCATGGTGGCTCACACCTGTAATCCCAGCACTTTGGGAGGCCAAGGAGGGCAGATCACGAGGTCAAGAGATCGAGACCATCCTGGCCAACATGGTAAAACCCTGTCTCTAGTAAAAATACAAAAATTAGCCGGGCATTGCGGCATGCGCCTGTAGTCCCAGCTACTCGGGAGTCTGAGGCAGGATAATTGCTTGAACTTGGGAGGTGCAGGTTACAATGAGCCAAGATTGTGTCACTGCACCCCAGCCTGGCAACAGAGCAAGACTTCATCAAGAGAGGAAGGAAGGAACGAAGGAAGGGAAGGGGGGAGGGAGGGAGGGAAGGAGAGGGGAGGGGAGGGGAGGGAGGGAGGGAGGGAAGGAAGGAAGGAAGGAAGGAAGGAAGTTAGTTGAAGGAAGGAACTCCACTAGAATGTTCTCCCAACTAAGAGTCTCCTCTGTGACAGTTTTCACAACTGCAGTCACAAAGTATGTGTGAGTCATTTGTTTCATGATCTCCTCCTACTAGAATGTAGCCTCCACCAGGGCAGGTTTGGTCTTGTTCACTTTTGGAACCTTAGCATCCAGCATAGTACCTGACATAATTCTCAATAAAAACTGGAAAAATGAGCATATTCATTATTGGTTAATGTGTATAAAGTGGTTAGTATAAAACAAAGATATAGAAAATGGTCAATAACAATGAAGCATTATTTCTTCTCATTGTTTTTAGTATAATTATTACATAATCACAGATCATTAAAGGCAGCTTAGTGTAATGGTTAGGAGCCAGACTCTGAAACCAGATTCCCTGAGGATTTGAATCCTGGCTCCACCACTTACTAGCTATGTGACCTTGGCCAAATTACTTAAAGTTTCATTCCTTTAATTTCTTCAACTCTAAAATATGGGACAATAATTGTACATATCTCATGGGTCTGTCATGAGGATTAAATAAGTTAACTTGCACCTAAAACTATGGTTGGCACATAGTTAGCACTATGTTAGTTTTTGTTAAATACACACAAATATACACACATACCACACAGAGTATTAACATAAAAGGGGGGTTAGCAGCTTCTGTTGAACTATATATCTCCAAAACAGATGGACAGGGAGGTTCTGGGTACATTGAAGTTACCATACTCCACCGTTTCTCCCCCACTGAATGCAATTAGAAAGAAAACTGGGCAGAGTACATGACCCCAGAATGCAAAAGACCATACTTTGAAGTCTCAGTACACTGGTGATGAGTATACCATTCTTCTTGTTTTCCTCCCAGCCTGTACTCAATCCAGCTCAAAGCCAGAAATTTGATTGGAATAATCATGGATTTCTCATCAGAACCTGTTGGAGGCCAGAATGAAGTAGAACAACATTTTTTTAAAGGTTAAAAGAAAAGAAATACATTCAGTGAAAACATTTTTCAGGATTGAAGGTAATGTAGCTATTTTTAGATGAAAGAAAATTAAGAGATTGCTACAGGAAGTTCTTCAGATAGAAGAGAAATTATATCAGAAGGAAACATAGAACATCAGAAATAAATAAAGAAAAACAGAAATAGTTTTAAAATTTGAAATTTAAAATTATCACATTATCTAATGGAGTTTTTAATGTATATAAATGTCGTATATGAAAGAACTACAGTATAAGGTGAGTTAGATATATATGAGTAATGTTTCCATATTCCACTTGAAGTAGGATAAAATATTGATTATAAATAGACCATGTTCAATATGTATATTCTAATCCCTAGAACAACCTCTAACAACACTATATAACAGAAATAGGCAAACATGATATTTTTAAAATGGAGTATTAAAAAAATGTTTAACCCCAAAGAAGGCAGGAAAAGGAAAACAGAATAATGAAAATTAGAAAGAATAATCAGAAAACAAATTATAAAATCGTAGATCTAAATCCAAACATTTCAATAGTTACAATAAATGTAAATGATCTACACACACAGAAGACAGAGATTATAGACTGAATTTTCACAAATGAAAGCAAATTAGATACATAGACAAATTGGAGCACAAGAAGGAGAAAACAGTACAGTTAGATTAAGAAACACGATATTCAAGAAAAAAACTGAAAGAACATGATAAGATTAACCCAAAGAAAAAAAGACTGGGTCAGGGTATCTTTAAATTTTAAAAATATACAGTGAGGACCTGTTCTTCACTCAGTTCCAGGTCCATCCTAGAAGCTTCCACACACATGGAAGTGGTACAAAATCTGCTTTCATCTCGAGTCCTAGAAGGTACAATTAATGTCAGTCAGAGATAGACAGATCAATTGCTGTAAGAACCCAGAGAGAGAGAGAGCATACCTGTCTTCTCATTGGAGGTATCTTCCCTAAAGCTGAATAAAGGCTGAAATTTGGGTGATATCATGGAATAAACTTGAAAAAAGGAAAGGCAGTCACATTAGCATTTTAATCTTTTACTTTATTACTGGCAACTGGATATGGGCTGATATGATTTTTCTACTTTAGGCTTCAAATTTATAAATTTTTCCTGACATATCTATTTGTAGTATGGCAATAAAGAAGATTATAAAACTCTCTTCTTCAATAGATGTGGAAAGACACTGACCTTCTAAAAGGGTTAACAATGGGATGCCTGTTCCAGCATAAAAATAAAATGCTGCAGAAATTTTTCATTACTTCTTATTGTATAGAAGACATATGCTGTTTTAATCTGCCTAGCGCTCATCCTCCATTTTTCTGGTATCACTTTTTCTTTTGGGTACCTACATCTCTTTTACTCTGTCCATGATCATTGGATGGGCTGATTTCCCCTCTGGCTCAAGGATAAAGATGTGACTTTGATCTGGCCAATCAGAACACAGTATTGGTTCAGAGATGGGAACATCATTAACCATAGCTATTCACAGTTAATACTAGGACACTTATTTGAGCAACCAGAAGAGAAATTCCTTTTGTTTTCACTTGTATATGGACATGAAGGATGTATATTAGTCAGGATACAAAGGATTATAATAAAATATTAAAACCTCAGTGACTTAGTGAAACAAAAATTCTCCTTCACATTAAATGACCATAATGGACAAGCAGGGAAGTTCTGTTCATTGAAGTCACTCATTCATCTAAGCTGGTGAAGGCCCACCCCATCTTGAAACATGCTTCAATTGTTGCCGTGGTAGGAAGAGGAGGACATAATAAATAATGTTGGCAAAAGTAAATCACATTGCCACACCTTCTTCAATTATGTAAGACATAACAGGACATATTACACAGAAGAGCACTTGCAGAGGTAAAGGAATATGGAGTCTTGATAACACTGTTTGAGCTTCTGAATCCAATTATACCTGAAGCTGGATGGCCTTGGATGGTTGGGTTTTGTGAACCAATAAATATGATTAATTCAGCTGGATTTTCTTTTATAACTGACAATTAAAATAACCCTGAGTCACATACTTCTCAACAAATAACAGAGCTAGCACAGTAATTTGAGGTTTTGAGGGAGACTGTAGAAGGCAGATGGATGTTAATATAACCTTGAGATGCCAACAGGTCTCTAAGCAACCACAGAGCCTCTAGGTACCATTACCTTGTCACAGATATGCTGGAATTTGGTATACAATAAAAATTGAAGAAGCTGATAAAGAAAGAAAACCAAAGATGCACAATTTCTAACTGGACCTAAACAAAACTTCTGCATCTTATCTAACAGACCCTGAGAAATAGACCCAGGAGAGGAGTGTTTGTCATTTTCTACAGGAGGAGAGTAGCACTCTGTATACTGGAACAGAAACCATGGAACCTTGAGGGAATCCCAGACCATGCTGACTCCTACCAAGCTGGTGTGCTCCAGCCCCAGGGGAGCTGAACACAGGAGTAGCACAAGAGGGGCTACATTTTAACCTACCACTTCCTGTTCTGTCTACCTGCCCCAGAGCAGCTTGGAGTAAGAGAGTTTTCACTCTTGCAAGACTTAGCCAAGAATATCTATTAGATAGAGAAGAGACACATTCTTGTTCCCATATACAGCAGCTTTGGGTTGGCAAACCTGGGCTCAAATCCTAACTCTGCTGCCTCTCTACTGAGTGTTCTTGGGAAAGTTTCTTAACCTCTGAGTCTTAGGTTCCTTATCTGTACAAGTGGTCAATCCTATCTATCTTAAAGGTAAGAGGTGATTTACACACACATACACACACACACACAGACACACACACATGTGTCAAATGTTCCCTACAAAGCCAAGCACCTAATATGTCTTCCACTTATCACCTCCTTCCCATCCCACCATCCACTGTCTTTCTTCTTTAGCTGGGGGTGTAAAAGGGAAGGTTGCTGGTTTGTGGGCAGACCAGGAGTTTTGTGCACACTAGAGAAGGAATTCCTCATGCTTCAAAGTCCAGTAAAGTTCAAGAGCAAGTCCCCAACCTTGGTTTGTATTTTGGAAAAACCTTCTTTTAAACATGTCTTGATATACCAAAACACCACATGCAATTTTATGAAAATAAAGTCACAGCAAAGGGATTCTTTAAAAAGGAAGAAAACAGTCACCAGCTAGAGTCATTTTTCCACCCAATCAGATTGATGGAGATTATTAATAAATAAAACATAAAGACAAGGTGGTCTTTTCATGGAAAAAATCTTATTTTTTCAAAGAAAAGTTCCAGAGAGAGCACACTGGACTTCCATTTCAGGTAAGTTGCACTCAACTCACCCCAAACAACCGCACATTTATTGAGCATTAGTACTGTATGCCAGGCACGATGCAATGTGAGAAGGACCCAAACACGAGCAAGAAGTAATGTTTCCATTAAAGCACAATCTCTTTTAGGGCAAGGGAGTTTTCTTATTTGCCCTTGTTTTCCCAGAACCCATTCCTGTTGGGCACATAGTAGGTGCTCAGTGAACAAGGGACAACTGATCAAATGACCAGCTCAATCAGTTCGTGGTCTCCTGGTAGTTAAAACTAAGTGACATAAGTCATATTGGTGACGGCATTTCTCCATCTTTGAGTAGTTATTGATTAAATAAAGAGGTTGTGGTGTTCAATAAAATTTGAAATGCGATACAATCACAAAGAGAGATGACTCAAATATTTCTATCAGAAAAAAAAAGTATTTTGAAAATGCTTTGAAAACATGACATCTCATAATTGCAGTAAGTAGAATTTTCTTCCAGGTTCAGTTTAGAGCAAGGTGCAGTAACAGTAAAACAGTAATAAAGGTAACATACTAGTGACTGAGTGCTTACTATGGGTAGGCTGAGCATCACTCAGAGGGTGGGACACAAATGACTCCTGATATACAAACAACAAAATCGAGAAGTAAGCACTAGCCAAGGTCACAGGCATGATTAGCAGGAATACATTCGATTCTGACTCTAGAAGACTTCATTCCCTGCTTCTGCCTTTTAACTGCCATGCCATATCTACTCCCTCTCATAATCTACAAGGCATCTATGTAAAAAAAAATAAAAGGCTTTTGTTTCAGTGGTATCCATATCACATGGGGGAACAAAAGCCACCTTGGGAAACAACTCTGATAGAATTCACTGTTATTTGGTAGAGACTTGAAATGAATTTTTAAGTAACTGGAAAAAAAAAGCCCAACACAAACATTTATTATCTTGCTACTAAAATCAAGTTTCCAGCTGGGCACAGTGGCTCATGCCTGTAATCCCAGCATTTTGGGAAGCCAAGGAGGATGAATCGCTTGAAGTCAGTAGTTCAAGACCAGCCCGACCAACATAGTGAAACTGTGTCTCTACTAAAAAATACAAAAATCAGCCAGGTGTGATGGTGTGTGCCTGTAATCCCAGATATTAGTGAGGCTGAGGCAGAAGAATCACTTGAACCTGGGAGACAGGTTGCAATGAGCTAAGATCACGCCATTGTACTCCAGCCTGGGTGACAGAGAGAAGCTCCATCTAAAAAAAAAAATGAGCCGGGCATGGTGGCAGGTGCCTGTGGCCCCAGCTACCCTGAGAGGCTGAGGCACAAGAATCACTTGAACCCGGGAGGCAGAGGCTACGGTGCACAACAGGACTCCAGCCTAGGCAACAGAACGAGACTCTGTTTCAAAAAATAAATAAGTAAAAATAAAGTTTCTGCCCAAAGTAAGTAAGGCAGTAGATTAGAGAAAGAGATGGTAATAAAGCCAGCTTAAAAACCCTGTGGTTTGATGGTTAAGAAAAAAATAGTCTCCATAAGGTTAGCATATACTGTGAGCCTTGTGAGGAGTGCCAGTGTTTAGTAAAGGCATGTGTTACCCCTGAAGTATGCTTTCATTTCAGAACTTTCCAAACCCCCGAAGAGTGCTGTAATCCCCTGTAGAAAACAGATAAATTGAGGCATTCCAATAACACAGATGAAACCCAGAACCCCAGGCCAATCAGCAGTGACATCACACCACATTCCAACACTGGCCTCTCACACAAGGAGCTCACACAGAAACCAGAGCTTTGTTTTCCTTCAGTAATCAGGGGTGAGAGAGTGTTGGATTTTTATAGAAAAGTAATTATTGCAGGAAGATAATTACCTTCCCTCAAACAGGCCTCCTCCGCCTGTCATAACCAGGAAGGCCATGGGCCCCTTCTATGCATACCTGAAAGGTTCTTGTTTCACCAGCTCCAACTCAATCATACACTAATGGGGGAAAATGTATCCAATATTTTTACAGTCTAGTGACAAAAGGACTGTGCAATTCTCAAAGTAATAAATGCATTTAACAAAAACTATACCTTAAGTATATACAGTTTTATTTGTCAATTATACTTCAATAAAGCTGGGGGAAAAGAGATCAAAAACTAAATTAAAACAAAGTTCTTAGTGGCTACTACCACCAGAGTGGCAGCTGTCATTTACTGAGAGGCTACATTTAAGGCATTGTTCTAATGATGGTATGATCTTACTACTAGGTACCCATTTTGCAGATGAGAAAATTAAGGCACAGCAATGAGATATAACTTGCTCAGGGCCACATGATGAATAAACAGTAGAATCAAGATTTGAACCCTGTCAATCTGTGAAGCCCTGGTCCTAAACCACTGTGAGAGGAGTATTAATAACTTGTATTTTGCCTTGTAGGACAGGGCCTAAATGTTATTAACAGTATAAGCATTCATGGTTAACACCAAATGTCTCTGGGGCACAGAGACACAGAGGTCCCTGTTTCACAGCACACACTGGGAGAAATAGTATCAGGTTAGAGAGACTGTCAGGCGTCACACCCACTGTACCCAAGAGGACATGTTGCTTGGATGAGAAGAAGAAAATTTATTGAAATTTTATAAGGTCACCAAAGTTTAATGTCCCCCAGAAGGGTGTCAGTATAACGTGGCCAAGGTATCCCATCACAAAATAAAAATAAAATCCTGTATTTTATGGAAATGAAAAAATTGCTAGCTGTCATCCAAATTCTCTGTGTATTTAAAGAGTGTTATTAATATTCCCAAACTACCCTGTCAGGTTTCTTCTTCCAGCCAAATAAATGACCCTGAGTCCCCACACACTCAGGAGTTCTATTTGTAGATTCATTCAACGGATGCTTGCCGAGTGGCTCCTATGTGCCATATCCTGCATTTGATACATTTCTGGGCCTCTGAGGACACTTATAACTGTGTGGATCTTGAGTTCCTGTTTACAAAAAAATTGACACAATAATAAGTGAACCATTTCCAATTTGATCAGAACTGTCACTCATTATAATCTTTTATTCCACCAACAAGGAGGTGGAGGGAAAGCAGAGGCCATAAACACCACGGCGCCTCAGGGCTCACAGGTAATACAAGAGAATGAAGCAAGGGATGGATTCTGGGGTGGGCTGGGAGCACAGGCCCCTCTAACGGGCAACCATGACTCAACTCCAACCAATTCCTGCCATTCCTTGCATTTTTCAAAAAGAAACACACAAAATCCAGCTATTCAGGTGAAGTGTCTATTGTTCAAGTTTGGGTTCCAAATGAAAGTTATCACAAACACTGAGCAGGCCAAACAAAACAGGGCTCCAGAACAGCTGGGGCTTGCTGGTTATGAGTCTGCCATCCAGTTTCTCTTCTGAGGCGTACAGTACAAAGATAGAGGCTGATTGAACTGGGAGAATGCTGTTACGGATAATTCTTTCAGGTCCCTTCCAAGTCAACAAAAGAAGTGACTTTGTGAATTACTGGCAGAGCAGACTGAGTGCGGTGCTTACATAACGGACCTGGTCACAATCAGAATAGTGTCCTGTAAAGGCAAGGCACAAACAGCAGCAGTAAGCTATGTGATCTTGACTCCCTCTGTGGAAGAAAGTGGGATTCCCGGCAGCCCTGCCTGCATATTGTTTCATATTATATAAACATAGCTAATTGGTTATGACTGGTACGATGATTACAGCTGCATTGGTTATGACTGGTACAATGATTACAGCTGCATTGCCAATGTGATTTTTCAAAAGCAGACTTTAATCAAGAATGCTAATATAAGCAGCTACCAAGGTCACTCTCATTTTTCTTGTCTTTTTTTCCCCCATAATATAATAAATTATGGCTTATTCATACAAAAAAAATTAGGGCTTAGTTCTGAACTGTGAGATTGTTTGGAATATACCTGTAATTCCTGTCCAGTACTCCCTTACTGCTCCTATTAAATGGCTATAGAAGGTCTACTTTGCTGACCCACTCTCTCCAGCCAAAATTTTCATTACAGATTCACATTTTTAATGAAGAATAGCATGCTGGATATTTAAATTTTTCATTTTTGCTTCCCTATCTTATATTGCAAGATATGTTTCTATGCCCCCATTTCCACCCTATCCTAGCCTGATAACTAGACATGAATCATTTTCTGCAGAAACAGAAAGCAATATTTGCAAATACTTAAACATGAAGGTTAAACGACATAAGTCTAAGCAAAGAGCAAAAAGATTAGGCTTTGTACATATAGAGCTTCTTACTCCCAGACTTGGTTTTTAAATGTTTTGGGTTTGGCCAAGGAAATGGGAAGAGAGACGGGATGTGTGGCTAGGTGATCATAAGACCATGGAAATCCACAGTGGGCACTGTCCAGTGCCAGGGAGAGCTGAGGGAGCAGCCGAACCAGTGCCCTAAGGGTTACCTTGCTGCTAACATGGGGCAGGGGGCCACTGACAAACATCGCTTTCAAGTAGCCAGTTGTGTGTCTATAAGAAGTGATGCCACTGATGCCCAAAATGCTACTAAGACCCAAAACCTCAACTGATCCCCTCCAAGAACACAACTCTCACCCCATTCAATGACTTGGTACCTTGTCTAAGTGCTCCAGAAGAAAGGGCAAGGTCCTGGGTAGCTCAAATGGGATGATGTCTCAAAGGAAAGCCATTCCTCGTGCTTGATGAAGGGAGCTTCAGACAACACACTGCTACAATTCCAGACAGATCTTCAGATAGGCCTTCTCAGCTTTCTGATTCAGTAGGTCTAGGGTATGATCTGTAAAGCTGTATTTTTAACCATCTCAGGTGATTCTGGCTTGCAGAATGGTGCTTGGAAACCACTCTGTCTAGAGGAGAATAGAAATGGATTTTCACAGGTACCTCTCTGGTAACAACAGTCTCATACTAGGAAGCAAGAGTCTAAAGCTTTGTGTACCCTAGTGATGAGTCTATAGAAATTGAATATTTTGGGGGCAGGGCTTTTCCTATTGGAGGGTCCAATATATTGCTTTCCTGCTTTATACTATGAGACCAGTGAGATAGGTCATTCCACAGGATGGCTCAGTCCTGTATCTGGTCATTTTTGGTGTACAATAAATATTAATTCCTATTAGTGTTGTTTGGCATACTTATGAACACAGGACCAAGTATTTGAGAAACAGAATCCAAATCTTTCTCTTACATAGGCAAACTAATAGTGTCTGATAACCAAACTTGACATGGTTGGGCCAGAGAAGGCTGAGGGTCAACCTATAAAATTTTCTTCTGAAAATAGAAGCATAAGAAAGTAATTTCATCTTAACTATGCATAGGTGAAGTGTCCTTCTCTTGTGAAGTTATTATAAAAGATAATATTTCAGTTCCAAATAGGTAGGTGTGAAAGAAAAATATGAGACTCAATTCTAGATGAACAAAGTGGTTTGGGGGAAGAATAACTAGATTTGCTGTCAAGAAGATGATATATTGTTATGATATTTCGCTTATCAGGATTAGAGGAAAAAGTTCATGATAGTGCAAGCAAAGTTTTATAAATAAAGAAGGTTTTCTAGAAAATACCGATCATTATCAAATACTTCCCTCACTAGCTAATATCCTAGAACTGTGTCTAGACCCCAAAAGTTCAGCTATGAATTTAGCCTCCATTGAGTTTAAACCAAACCAGAAGAGAAAACTGAAGAGCGTCATAAACATGTCAAAACACAATATTTGTTCCTTCCTTCATTCAGCGCCACCATCTTCAGATGGGACCTAGAAATGCAAAGGTGGAGAATACAGTCACCGCCCTCAAGGAACTTAATAGAAGAGAGAAAAAACAACAGTAATAACTGTATTCAGCAATCCCATGAGATAGGTACTGTTATATCCTCACTTCGGAGATGGAGTAACAGAGGTCAAGAGAGATTCAGTGATTTGCCCAAGATCACCTAGGGAGAAGGAACACAGGTGTACCAATTACGCCCTATGTGGCAATACAAATATAAGCCCATAGGATTCACACAAATCAATACTGAGGCACAGGGGTTATTTTAAGCTGGGATGGTTAGGGAAGGAATAATAAAGGCAGTGATAAAGTGAGTTGCATCTTAAAGAATGAGTGGGAGTGTTATAGGTAAAAATGGGGAGCAGGGAATTTATTTTAGGCATAGGAAATGGTATTAAAATATAGTACAGTTGGAAAATAACTATGATAGAGATGGACTAAAATTATTTAAATCCTGAGGAGAGAATACAGAAGGATCTTCTTCTTCCAGCATATTACAACATGTCAGATAAGAAGATCATTTCGGTTATAACATATCATTTATCTTGACCTAAAGCCTTTCTCATTCTTATTCTCCTTTACTAGCATTTTGAAATTTTCCCATTTATCACAGTCAACATAAACTTATCAGGTCTTCTCCTGCATGTAGGAAAAAAAGCAGCAAATGCTCAGACAAGCCAGTCAGCTTCCTCTGACGAGTGGCTAAACTCAGAAGATGGGACACATGCTCATGTTTCTGTCAATGGACACACATGCCTGATGGCAGGGACCAGAGTTCATCTACGCAGGCAAACAGATACTTGGGGCTGGGAGCAAACATACTCTTGCCACTTCATATTAAACATTATATATTCTTAGTTTCTCCATTATGATGAAATACTACCCAATAGGATGCTGTAATTCAGGACTGCCAATTTCATGACTGACTGGCAGGGTTTAAGGCCTGATCACTAAAGGGAGGAGACAGGTATCATGCAAATAGAAGTTGTTTTAGAAAATGTTTTGGGAGTGATGGATCATCCAGGTTGGGAAGCGTTTAGGAGAGCATCCAGAAAGGACTACAGAAGCTGGCTGAGGAGAGATGTGTCAAGGAACGTTAGCATAGAAGCTGCAGCTGGATAATACTGACAGGCACTTCTCCCATGAAGGACAAAGCAAAGCAAACCAGGCTGAGGGGGTTCAAGGGAAAACCAGAGAGACTAAGCTAAAACGAAGGGATATCTGTGGCATCATTGAGAGACACTTTCCCCTTAAAAGTAAGCTCCACGGCAACACACACCTTGCCTGCTCTACCACTGACTCTTTGCCAGTACCACCTTACATGCACAGTTGTTCTTCCATAATAATCGGCTGAAAGGAGAGGAGAGAAAGAAGGTAAAAGAACAGTCACTTTTGCCACTTTAAAATGCAGATTGTGTTAAGTTACATCACACTGTTTTTTGTTTGTTTGTTCGTTTGTTTGTTTGAGACAGAGTCTTGCTCTGTCACCCACGTTGGAGTGTGGTGGCGTGATCTCAGCTCACTACAACCTCTGCCTCCTGGGTTCAAGTAATTCTCTCGCCTCAGCTTCCTAAGTGGCTGGGATTACAGGCATGCGCCACCATACCAAGACAATTTCTGTATTTTTAGAAAAGATATGGTTTTGCCATGTTGGTCAGGCTGGCCTCCAACTCCTGGCCTCAAGTGATCAGCCCGCCTCTGCCTCCCAAAGTGCTAGTATTACAGGTGTGAACCACCGTACCCATCCTCAACCCTATTTTTAAATGATGGTGTACACATGGAATTTACCTTCCTTCATACAACTGGTACCTTGTAGGTCCCTCACACGTAGGACAAATAATTTGCCCACCTAACTACAGAGTACAAGCTGTGTGGATGAGCCATGCCTGCAGGGAAAGCAGGATTCCCAAGAATCACCTTGTTGGCAGAAAGCATTTCTCTTTCTTCCTGAGTTCCTCCCAAAAGATTATTTGGCCTGTTTCACCCCCATAATAATCAGGTTGGAAAGAACTTTCAGAGGATCAGAGGATTAAAAGATGGGTTTTAAAAAACCATTTTGCGGGGAGAGATCCAAGATGGCAGATTAGGAGCAGCTCAGGATTGCAGCTCCCAGTGAAAGTGCAGAGGGTGAGTGGACGCCGAATTTCCAGACGGATTTTTATTACCCCCAGACCAGGAGATTCCCAGGCGGAGCAGCCCCACGGGTCGCCAGTGCAGCTTTCGGCCGGCGCGGCGGTTCTCCGTACAAAATCCACTGGTCTGTGTGCCCTTTTAACTGGCGAGTGGAGCTACGGGAAGGCAGATTAAAAAGGGAACTGAATCAGGGAGCCAGCCCAGGAGATTCCCAGGCACAAAAGCGCTACGAATCTCAGCGCCGCTGTTTCAGCCTGCGCAGTGTGTCCCCGCAGGGGAAATCACACAGATCCCGGCGCCTTTTCAACAGGCAACTGGAACACCTGGGAGTCGCCCATTCAACTAAAAAAAGGCTCTGAGACAGCGAGCCAGGTGATCAGGCTCGGCTAAAACAGCAATTGGAAGCGCTCTTGGTTAA
>PVKP010032298.1:0-26079 GCA_004027715.1 Plecturocebus donacophilus | reverse complement strand
AAAAAAAAAAAAAAAGTTCTTAACCACAGGTTTTCTAAATTCATCTGCTGACACAGTCTCTGTTAAGTAATAACTATTAATATTTTGCAGAATGCATATTAATTGAAAAATACTTTAAGCAATTCTGGAGCCCAAACATAATCCTCTCTGCTGCCATTATTTACCCCCTTGCCCTTTTACCATTGCACACACAATTTAAGTGTTTAAATCTCTCTTTTCCAATGGTCTCTGTATTATTGGGATGAATTTCTCTTGAAATTGAGATATTTGGAATAGAGTGGCCATTCTTTGTCATCTCTCTGATGGGTAATATTTCTCCTTGGTGTTTGTGATATTCCCTTCATCAGAAACCCACAACCAAAAGAATTGTAAATTGGTGGGCAGATGCTCGGTCTAGTGTGGATCTGTTATTTGTAATGTATTGAGTTCTGGAAGACAGTAAATATTCTACAACAGGCAGTCCAATATCATGCAACATTATAGAGGAGCCTCTTGAGAAGAATGCTTAAGGGTAGCAAGTCTCAGGACACTTAATTGGGAAATGAAGAGAGCCGAGAGAAAGCCAGGATTTCTAGAGCTGCCTTGGTCCCCTTTCTGCTTAGAATAACCAATTACAAAATGTCCAAGATCCCAGCAAACTGTAACTAAGGAAATAAATGATTAATAAACAACATTGTTACCAAAGTAAAGAAAATATCCACCATTTGTTTTTTGGCTCATGAGGTTGCCTTTAAAAGGATGCCCTAGTCTGAAGGATTCGATCTAGTTTCCAGAGCTTGGAAATATATACCAGACACAGCACACTTGTGAGCCTGTCAAAAAGAATTAGAGCCCCTCTGAATTAAGAAAAGGCACTTCTCCTGGTGGCAGGAACTTATCTTGCTCAATTCATGGCAATATGACCACACATCATAGAGTCTCACATTCTGCAGATGAAAGACATTATCCCACCCAGGAAGATACTAGTTATTCCCTCCAAATGAATCTGGGGAGGTCAGACTCATATGGATACCATTTGTGGAGTGTTTATATGAAAACTATGAAATTTTACATAAGCAGAATATGTTTGGAAAAAAAGAAAACTATTAAATTTAACTTAATAGGCTGGAGAAAATAATAAAAAAGCTTTTCGAAAAGGCAAGTATGAAAAAATGTAATAAAGGTTTATAGTTGCCTCCAAGATCTGTCTTAGGAATCCCATTATTTCTTAAACTGTGTTCCTTGGAATGCCAAAGTTTAGTGAGAATCTGAGAAAACAAAAAGTTATCTCAGAATTAGCTCATAATAATCTGTTCTCTACAATCCCTATTGGAAAATGACATGTTAAGGACTTTGAAATTCCTACAGTACAAAACAAAACAAATATTTGTTTCATTCTGGTATATTTCAACTTCCCTCTAATATATATATATAAACATACAACTATTTTATTTGGAACGTCATTTAAGCTCATTACAGTCTTGTAAGTAGTAATGTTAATCATTTCCTCTCTAGATACTATGCAACTCCAAGTTTAAAACACCTGCCCCTTCTGACTGAACAAGCTAAAATGTTCCTGGTAGGAAAGTGTTTTGAGAAGCTTAGAATGTCTGTACAAATATATCTTGGGTACCATGTTGCTGAATGCCCACAAAAGTGAGCCTGTCTTATTGGTAAAACTAACTAGGTGAATGACTCTCTCTAGAATATACCATTGTTTTTTAGGCTCCCCTGCAATAAGAGATTTTTTTTCTTCCAGAGCAAAATATAGAGCAAACAAAAGATAATAAAAGTTATTATTTGATTAAAGGAAAAAACAAAAAACTCCATAAACTAACATGAGGCATTGTCAACAATTAATTCATTTATTCAACAAAGCTTTATCAACTTTTTTAGGATTCTTTCTGTGACCAATCATAGAAAATCTGACTTTGACTGACTTTATCAAAAAGTAATTTCACATTATATTTTTCAATATCAGCATGTCAATTTCTCTAAGAAAAACAGAAGACATAAAATGTTATGAGAGCTCAGGAAAGGAAGAAATTAACTATACCTGAGACTGCACCATAGGGAAATTATAGTTAACAACAATTTAGTGAATATTTCAAAGTAGCTAGAAGAATTATAATGTTCCCAACACCAAGAAAATACACGTTTGGGGTAATGGACATCCCAATTACCCTGATTTGATCATTACACATGTGTACATGTATCAGTATCACATCTACCCCCAAATATGTACAACTGTGATATATACATATTTTAAAACATCGAAAAGGTGGTGACAATATGCTAGTCCTTAAAATACAAATGGGACATTTGCCTTGGGAAAGGGAAAGAGAGGGATGGGTATTCCAGGCAGTACATGCAAGGGAAGAACACGTATTTTTATAAAAACTATCCAGAGTTATTCTTTCAAAAATGTATTTATTGAGCACATATTATGTACCGGGCACACTTGTGGAAACTTACGGTACATCACTGAATAAAACAGACAAGGAACCCTGCCCTTGTGGAATCAATGTGCTCATAGCATGCTAGGGGTGCTGCTCATGCTTCAGCAAGAAGACAGAACAGCCATCCCTTGTCCCTTCTGGCAAGTCCATGCCCGCTTCAGCCAAGATGGCTAGCTCTGACATCTTCTATATGTCACCAGATTCCCCCCAGAAGAGAAAGGCTAACTTCGATTGCAGCTGTTGCTATGTGCAGAGAGCAAGAAAACCACCTCCCAGATCCTGTAAGAGACAAAGAAGTAAAGATGCTCCTAAGCGTGTTAACCGAGGCTGACACAAGCACAGAGCAGATGGGTGTGGGCATGTGTGTGGTCTTGTGTGCATGCATGCACTTGCACACATGTACATTGTGTGTGCCTGGTTGCACATGCACTGTGTGTGGCATGCCCTTAGGAGAGGAAAGGGAGAGGGTTCTATATCTCACCAGTGGCTCCATGATTCAGAGCTTGGAAAGCCTGGCTGGGCATTCATAATGTGGGGAAGAGGGTGGCATTTGAGTTTTCAGTAAATGAAAGACTTTATTAGAGACAAAGAAAGAGGCAGACACATCCTGTTCTTTCCCATAGTTCCTCAGGCGGCAGAGTTCAGGAAAAGCCTGGAGGAGAAAAGAGAAAATGTCCCTTTTCCCAGGAATAATTGAAGTGGTCTGTACCATTTTATTAGGAAAAAAAAAAATTCTCCCTTCCAACTGGCATCCTTAAAATTATGTATTGAAATTTTCCAAAGAAAAGTCACACCACACGGCATGAATTTTAAAAATAATTATTCTTGTCGTCTGTTCTGGAATCTGTTTTCTGGGATTTAATTCAAAACTTGAATACTCAAAAAAGAAAACTACGTCTATTGGCTTTTTCTTCCTGAACCCTGGACAGTTACCCTCAATGCTCTTCTTTTAAAAATATCTCCACCCATCATACAGTGCTCTCTTCATTCATTCTTTCATTCAAGGAGTTTGTTTTTAGCACCTACTATTGTCATGCACTGTGCTAGGCGACAAAGCTATGGAGTGAATGACACAAACATTTCCTTATCTTCATAAAACTCATGGCTAGCTCATGACTTGTATTTGTGATAGGGATAACGAGAGAAAAGGAAAGAAGCTTGGAATACTTTAATCCAGAATATTCCATAGGATTGCCACATGGCAGAGGCTAGCACTAACTTCTTTATTCAAGCCTGCAATTTGGTGTGCATTTTTTGTTCATCAAGCCACCGAAAATAGTTACTTTAATGTCATTTTATCTGAACACATTGTGTGACAGTTGGGAGACACGTGTACCAAGAGAGCAGTTGGCCCAGACCCCACTGCTTCACTCAGATGCCTCCACAACCTTGCTAGACGAGACCCTAGACTGAAAATCCATATTGCCTGGGATCAAACGTTGGATTCATAATTTGTTTGGACAGATTACTTAACTCATCAACTGGCATTAACTATTATTCCTAATATTAAGTCCACTTTACAGACATGGAAGCTGAGGCACAGAGTGATTAACTTTTACAAGGTCTGTAGGGGAGTGCCTAGCATCAGGGCGTCTTTTATTTTTGGAAGATTACCTCTAGGCAATGAGAATCATTCAATCAAGAAATATTTACTGAGTGCCTACTTTACCAGACACTCTGTGAGGCACTGGAGATGTGAAGGCACTGGAGATGTGAATGCAATACAAGGCAGGGGTCATCCCTGTTCTCCTGAAGTACACATTTTTTTTTTTTAGTGAAAATGCAAAATTACAAAATGGGCAAAATTTGCTATTGTTTGGAATGAGTTTATTTCCTGGGTTTGGTGATGTTTTCTTCCAGATGATGCTTCTCAACTATTGTGATTAGTGCTGTCATGACAACTGAAGCTCCTCAGCAAACAGAGACCCCAGCCCTACAGCCTGACTAGATGGAGCATGGGAGTGATGCTCAAGAGGCTATGCTATAGATGACCCACAGAAGGATGGGAATGTTGCCATGGCAATGCAGGGTCAGCAATTAGAGGGCTTTCCTCTTCTGCCACAAAAGTCCCTCCCCTCACTCTTGCTATGAGCGCAGGGTCTCTGTAACTAAGGTGTGAAAACATTGCTGTTTGGACCGAGGGTCCTTCCAGAGATAGACAAAGGGAGCCTAAGGGAGTCACGGGGGCACGTCTTCAGAGACCCTCCTTGAGGGCTGTACCTCCGAATAACTGAGAAATGTCGCATCTCACCCCTAAAACCCACAGGTCATAGAATCAGTCAACTACTCTCAATCCAGCAACCCTAGCTTTGAAAAGGATGCAGGACTGGTGGTAGGTGTCTGGTCCATCGGTTTGATGTATATGGCAGGCGCTCAACAAATGTGGATTCAATGAAGAATAGTGCTGAATTTCCACCCCTGAGCTCAGAATAATTTGAAAAAACATGATAGAAATTGTGGAGTACTAGATTTTGGAAAACATGATTAGAAAAAGAGTGGTACATCTTATAGCTTCTTGGCACTGAATCCTGACACCTACCATCTCCACCTCTAACGTGGATGAGTTTATAATTAACAGCTTTGGATTTTGAGCACTAATTATGATTCAGGTGATACTTGTATTTAATTTAATACTTCATCTAACTCAATTCTGTCCACTGCCCCATGAACAGATTGTTGTAATTATCCCCATTTTACAGATGAGGAAACCAAGACTGGGAGCAGTTTAATAACTTGCCTGAGGTCCCAGACTTAGAGCATGGAATTTGAATCCAGGTGGACTTGATCTGAAGTCCCGGCTCTTAGCCACCACCTGATGCTTTCCACACCCCAGAAATTAGTGAAGAGGGGATGACAAGCTTGAGAAAGCAGTCACCCAAAGAGAGACCAGGTCTGCAATGGCAGCAGGGATTTTTCAGAATTGGAAGCTACAGAGCTGAGATGAATAGGCCTCTTGAGCTGCCTGAGTTAGGACAGGAAGGAGGGATAAATGGGAAAGCATAATTGTAGAGGCCCCAGTCAAACATCCAATTCATTATCCCCCATTTTATAGATAGGAAAACAGAGACCTAGTTCATGAATGAAGAGACAGGATCCAACCCATTGTGGTCTGACTCAAGAGCTCCCCAAACTGTAATCTATAGAAGTGCCATCTGGAATTGCCAGAACACCCTCTCTCTTGTCCACCATATTAGTCAGGGCTCTTCAGAGAGACACAACAAATAGGAGATAGACAAGTAGATATTAGGTTGGTGCAAAAGTAGTTGTGTCAACCATCACTTTATTGGCAAAACCACAGTTACTTTTGCATTAAAGTAATGGGTAAACTGCAATTATTTTGCACCAACCTGAGAGATCAGGTTAGACAGACAGACAGATAGATAGATGAGAGAAGATTTATTAAGGGAACTGGTTCATGTGATTGTGGAGCCTGAGAAGTCCCATGGTAGTGTTGTCTGCAAGCTGGAGACTCTAGGATACCAATAATGTGACCCAATCCAAGTCCAAAGACCTCAGAACTGAGGAACCTGATGGCATAACTCTCAGTCTGAAACTGAAGGCCTGAGGACCCAGGGGGCCACTGTTGTAAGTCCGGGAGTCCAAAAGCCAGGGAGCTTGTTTCTTCTAAACAAGCCTCAGTCAATTGGATGGTACCTGTCCATACCACTCAGTCCACTGGCTCACATGCCCACTTCCTTGGGAAAAACTCTCACAGACCCATCAGAAATAATGCTGATAAAGCACTAGTTTTCTAGATATTGCTGAATCCTGTCAAGGTGACACCTAAAATTAACCATCACATCCACCATGCTCCAGTGGCTTGAACAACCTTCTCCTGTGGCTTCTTTCTCTTAGTGCTGTCAGAATGCTGGGTTGGGGGAGAGAAAAAGTAGGGATGAGGGGTTTGACTGTTGCTTCTCTTAATTAAGAAATTACTTATCTGTCTTTCCTCCTAAAGGAGCACCAGGAAATTACAGCACCATCTTTGAAGCAAAACAAAACTCTGTGCCACTCATAGTAGTCTACCAGTTCTTAGGCATCGGGAAAAAGCAGATATGGAAGAACTTTGTTCCTGATAAAAATAGGGTTAATTATGGGAGGGTTAATCTTGGCCAAAAGTAGGAATGAGGACATTTATGTTCCAATAATAAGTAACCGCACTGAAATCACAGCCATCATGGCCATATTGGGGGGATATTGGTATGGCCTCTTCTTTAATATTTATATCCTGGCATATTGTTTCTGGACTACAGCTTGTCCAAAGAGAAATATTGTTAGTTTTGGAGCCCCAGAATGGTAGGTTCAAATCTCAGGGCAACCATTTAACAACTATATGACATAAGGCAACTTATATAACATATTTGAGTCTCAGTTTCCTCATCTCTAAACTGAGCCTAATAACACACCGTGAAATTTATGGAAAAGTTAAATGTGGCTGTATGGTATAAAATATCTAACACACTAGCTGGCACAGAGTGGAAGCTCTTTATTGGTTCATTTCCTGTGGTCTCTTGACCCTGTAATGAATGTTAAGATCAGATATGGAGGCATAAAGGCATCCCCAGCCAGCAGGCCTGAGGGGCTTGTGAAAAACACAGAGGACCCAGCCTACCTTTGTGCTTTGGTGGTAACTTAGGGGAGGTATGAGTTTGTGGGACCTTCCCAGCCTCATATTAAAAAAGCCACCTCCTTTGGTCTCCTTGACAGTATCTACCAATCAGAAGTGGGGTGGGTTGGGGGGTTAGAATGGGTAGAAATGGGCAGAGTAATGCTACTGATTGATATATGGGTAGAGCAGGGTGGCTCTAGTAGAAGCTCCTGTCATCATTCTACTAACAGTAAATGCCTTGGTGAGAAGTGTTTAAATCAAATGGGACCCAAAACATTCATTTTTAAGTAAATCACATTTAATGTCCTTTATAATTGGTACTTCCTTGACAGATAGAAGTTAAATGCTGATTTATAATGCATTATTGCTCCTCTCTCATAATCCAGTGCTGTTTGTAATCCAATTTTGAATCTCAACACTAATATGATTCTCTGGGGGAATTGTCGGGCCAAGGCCAAGCAGCCCACATTCACAGAGCACAATTGGCAAATCTCTTGGCCCTTCTCAGCAGAGGTTGTTGTAAGTCAGTTAATGGGTTATGAGCAGCCAGGGCCATCCTGCCCTGCCGTGCCGTGCCTGCTGCTTGATGTCACAGCTAGGTTCTTCCACTGTTGGGGCCATTTGCTTACCACCTACTTGGGCGTTAGCCCACTCTTGTCCCAGATCAGGAGGTCATTAAGTAGCCCAGATTTGGTCCCCAGAGAACATGCTGGCTCTGAGTATGGCTTTTGGTTCCAATTGCCTCTCTCCTGAGGCTACATGCTTAGTTCCAATGACTGGATATTGCTTTAGTACCATGCTCTTTTAGAACTTTGGCAAAGCTGTATTAGTTGGTTCAGGCTGCCATAACAAAATACCATCAAGTTATGAGTTAGCTTAAACAACAAAAATTTATTTTCTCACAATTCTGGGGGCTGGAAGTCCACAGTCAGTGTGCCAGCATGGCTGGTGTCTAGTGAGGACTCTCTTCCTAACACCATCTTGTTGTGTCCTGACATGGCCTTTCCTCAATGTGTGCTTGCAGACAGAGATCTCTTTCTTTTCAGAGGGCCATCAATTGTATCAGATTAGGGCCCCACACTTATAACTTCATGTATCCCTGATTACTTAAACATGCCATCTCCAAATACAGTCACATTGGAGGTTATTCTTCAACTATGAATGTTGGAAGACACAATTTAGTCCACAGCAGCAGCTATGTCCTAGTTTTTCTGGGACTCACCCAGCCTTGTATGTAGGATACAGATTCCTGTGACTACTCGCCACTCAGGTTGTCTACTTACCCGGTTCACTGATTGACCCTTCCTTTACTTGCACTTAGCACCCTCCACTTGTTCACCTATGGGAATATACATGCTCTCCTCAGGACCACCTCTGATGCCGTTACTGTGATGTTTGGGATGCTCAGTTTCACCGCCTCCCTGGACTTTGTGCATTTGAAAGGAAGATTTCAGGTTAGAGGTCAAGGGCTTATGCAGCTGTCCCATCTTGCTCTGCTGAGCACCACAGAAGATTCCTTAAGGGAAGAGCAAGAAGGAACAGTAGGAAAACTCATCATTGAAATTAGAATGAACCAGAATCTGGGTCTACATAAGAGACAAAAGTGAGAAGAGAGATTTAATAGCTACTGCAACAAGGAAGAAAAGTGAAAGAGTTATTATTAATAGTATTATTGTTGTTGTTTTGGCTCTTCTGCAGTACAGGCTAAATTCTAAATGAGCAGGTTATAAATAAAAAGTCTTAGGTAAGGTAATAGGTCACTACAGGCAGAGTATTTGGGGGCACTGGACCCAGGCACAATAAGAAAATCTCATATGTTGGGAATACATGAAATGATCTTGTATTTATAATTTTTAGCTAAGAAAATATATGTATGGCATTCCATTATTCAACAAAACATTATAAAGCATCTACTGTATATGAAGCTCTCTGTCAGTTATTCTCAAATAAGACTTAGATTTGTATGAAAACAAAAGAACACAGGACAGCCCAGAAACAATTAAAGTACAATTCTGAAGAGATAGAGAATGGCAAGCAAATGATATAATGTGGAAATCTTAAACATTCACTCTTTCTGCATTCCCAAGAACCATGTTGTTTTAGCCAATGGCAGTTGCTTTGAGAACAGAAAAGAAACAAGTTCATAGTAATTTGCATTGTACTCATCTGTTTCAAAGCCAGGTTTTACTGGCTTTTAAGTGCACCAAGCTATGGAGAAAAAAAAATGCATGTTTCTGCTAAAGTTGAGAACCCATGATTGCTAAGTTGGTGCTGGCTTACCTCCGATTTTAGTGAATGCTAAATTCTTACTGTTCCAAGTTCTGGTGGGCTCAGGCTTGGCTCGACCTAGACACATAAGTAGATTCAGTGCTGGAGATCTAAGGCTGCTGTGGCCATAAACCAAGGTGCTTCACAGAGTGGGTTACAACTTGGAACAGATGGTTGAGTATTTCACCAGGTCAGGTGTAGCCCCCGACCACAATCATTCTCCAGTCTTGTCTCTGGCGGTGAAAAGCTGGACAGCACTCTAATGGCTGGCTAATGAGCATGATTAAAACCTGATAATTACTCATTCTGGGAGGAAATGTTCAATCCTGCAGAATACATTCTGCTTTATTATCTGTGACCTTCTCGTGGATGGAGACTAGAGATTGACGGGCTTCCATTATGTGGAGGGTGTGTGATTTGCAGGAAAGGGAAGGTATCTTCAAATTGTCACTGCTGGAGACTTGGGATGCCCTTCTGAAGACAGGAGGGCCCCTCCCAAGGATGTTCAAAAGAGCACTTTTTTTTCCCTCCCTCGAAGCTGCAGCCTCTGATCTGGCAAGAAAAGCAGTTGTTGAGTCTAAACAGAAATGCATTGTTTTCTGTGTCGATTTGGTTAACATTGTGCTGTCGAGTCTTTACGATCAAGGCAGATTATATTACAGTCATGACAAGTAGTTAATGAATTTACATTGACTAATCCATATAGTGCTAAAGATTTTTCTGTCAGGATTAATATCCAAAATGTTCTGGACACTCTGGTGTATGGCTGTGCTCCTCACACCATTGTGACAGGTGGGGGTTGTTTAACGTCCCACGGTCAGACAGCAGTGACAGTCAGGAGCTAGACCGTGGGATTCAGGATGGCTTGCAGAATTTTGTAAACAGGTGCCAAGGCTGGTCTTATTCCTCACTGACTAGGCACCTGCTAGCTTGCTTTCCTCTCCTCCAGCAGCGGGGTAAGCAGCTTTGAGAATGCCCCTAGGGCTGTGACATCTCTGGGAATGACCATGTGTGTACCTTGCTCTTGTCTGGCCACCTGTCTTCCTACCACTGCTTGCTCTGGCTCTTTGTTTCCTTACTGTGTCTACTCAGCATGACTGTGACCTCTTGTCTCATTTTGACCTTAGGTGTCTGCCATCCCCTAGACATCAAACGTAACCCACTCCAGACTCCTCACCTTTTCGATAAGTCTGGCTTCTCCTTACCCATGGCCTCAGCTGCTCTCCAGCCTAGTCTCTGCTCTCCTAGCCACAGCTTCACTCCACAGTTACCACCCTATTGATGGCCACTACCTGATGCTGGTGGATGATTCCTATTTACTCATCTAAAGAGTATATTCCAAAATAATTGGGAACCAGAATCACCTGGAGAAGAATCATGCATGCCAATCCCCTACTCTGTCCATTCCATCTGCACCGAGGGTCATGAATCTGCTTTTTATCAAGGAATTCTTCATACTTGATAAAAAGACGCTCAGGGATCAAGGATCCCATCTCCAGCAGGTTCCCGTTCCTGGAAGCAGGAAGCTAGTGTCTGCACTAGCCAATTTATTAATAGGATGGTGCCAGTAAAAGCAGTCACTGAAAATGGGATCAACTTTCAGGGAGTAGCCTCTCCCAATACCATACAAATTCTGGTCTGTCCCACAGCTTGATCTAGTCCTATAAATATCAAAACCTTGGCCACAGCTGGCTCTCTTTAATTCTAAATTCTGGTGACTAGGGGTGGTAAAGATGTATTATATTGACTAAATGAGAGCTTTTTCAGGAGAGAATATTTGGGAGAGACCCCAGTGGGAACTTGACAGGGGAGAGAATGAGGAGTAGGCTAAGGGTCTCAGGGACTGCAGCTTCCACACGGTCATTTGTAACTCGAGTAGGTATAAAGCTAAGATTTACATGAAACTTATGAAAGTTCATGAAGTTTGGTTTACAGTTGATACCAATGGAAGTCAAAGTATGAAGCAAGAGAGTATCATAATAGTTTGGGGATGCAAAAGACTATCTTGAATTAGGTCTATCAAGAGTCATAATTCTGTAACGCATTAGGAGCAGTGCTAACCTGTACTGAGGCCTCATAGTGCCTGGGGTTTTACAAGCATCACTGCTTTTACTCCTCACAACCTCCTGTGTTGTGAGTAACACTGCTATCATCTCCTACTTAAACAAATTCTGATTCAAAGAATCTAAATAGCCTGCCCCAGCTCACACAGGTAGCACTGGCAGAACCAGAATTCAAACTCAGATCAGCCATTGCAAAATACTGTGCCTTGAAGATGAAGACATTAATCTGATGCAAAGCTGTGGGAGACTTCTGTCAGCAAAACAGTGTCACCCCCTTAACTCTCACTTCATATCTGCCCTTCAAGGGGACAAAACAGTGTTCGTAGGCCTTGGTTGGCTCCTTATGAATGGCTAACAAAAGACTATTAGAATGCATCAGACAAGCACTCTCATCAGTATGTTGCCATTACACTAAATCAGTATCAAAGACTCGTCTTAAATGCAATTTTTTTTTTTTTTTACTTCCAAGTAGATCTTAGGACTGTAACTGTATAATCACGTGTATATTCATTCTTGGAGCTGCTGAAAGTTGAGTAGAGCATGTGCTGTCGATTTTCTAGTAAACTTTTCTATTTGAATTTTAGTTCAAATATCTCCTCCTCTATGAAGCCTTTCTGATTTTTATAATGAAAATGTGCATCCTTTCCTCTGTGTCCTCCATTGTCATTTATGGAAACATCGTCATGTTCTGCAGTTGCAGCTGCTTGGACCCATAATCATATGCTCTCTCCAGACTGTACATGCCTAAAGGGAAAGAACTGAATTTTATTCACAGTCAATGTTCAATACATGATGATTGAATTCACAAATGGGGAATAAACCATATCACTGAAGTGGATTCTTTGCCCAAGGCTTCACACTTAATATGAGCCACAAAATCCTGGTCTTCCAGACTCTGAGAAGTCAAATCATCACAATTATGCCTTACAAGGGGTTGACCGAAAGCCCAGGGTTGGCAGAAATGCAGATATGTAAGTCAGCATCTCTGCCCCAGGTGGCGAAATCCTCCCCAGCCTGGACCCAAAAGGGCAGATCTGGGCAGCAGAAAGCTGAATTCTCCTCATTTCTCTCCACCACAAGAGGCCTGTTTTTGTTTGGCTAAACTAGTCAGTAGGCATCTTTTCTCTTATTTCATGCCAGATTGGTGACCCTAAGCCTGTTCTTCATCAGAAGGATCTGGCCTCTGTGGCACTCCCACCCCGTCTTCTCGGAGCTGTGCCTAATGCTCTCAAAGGCATTTTCCACTTCTCCGGGCTGAGCCACAGCCTGGAAGGGCCTACAGGTTCATGTCAAAGACTTGTCCAGCCTATATATCCCAGCCCTAGGACTGGAGCACCACCAGGCTTCGAGGAAGTCTCATAAAGGGGCCAGTTGTAACATTCACCCTCCCTCAGAACGCATTCCTCGTATCCCAATTAGTTTTGGCTGAGGGGATAGTTGGCCAAGAACAAGGAGGCAGACACATTGCCCAAGTCCAGCCCCTGTGACCAGGGCACTGCAGGGAGCTCGGTGAGAGAGACCCCCAAAGGTCTTCCCAAGGTGGCTTTCTCAAACTGCTTAACATTCTTGGCACTTGTGTCCTTTAAAGTCATTCTATCTTGATGTTTTGTGACATTTGTTTGAATATTTGGAACTATTTCTCCCTGGTTTGAAAATTCCTTTTTGAGTTAGGTTTTAGACTTATTTTAAAGTGAGGAAATTTCTATCCTCCCTTAAGAAAAGTTGCTGAAAGGTCTTGCTCATCCAGTGAGTGCCTTCTATGAGAAGAGAAAAGCATATCAAAACATATTTTTTATTAATGCTATTCTGGGTGTGACTTGGGACTCAGCCTTACGATATTCATTTGGCTTAAAGTTATTAAACACCCCTGTATTCGGCACTGCACCAGGTACCAATGTACTAGAAAGGAAAATGAGGTTCCTACTCTTGGGAAGCTTCCAAACAAGTTGCAGATGCAAAATCTTTGCCCAAAAATCTGCAGGAGACTAATTTCCAAGTACTGAAGGACACAGGACATATGGATTCTGTATGTGAAATCCCTGGAACCCCAGGGTCTATGAATAGGATTTTGTGTATAATAACGCTTGTATGTGCATGTACAGGCACATGTGAGATATTTACTTATACACAAACATATGCACATGTAACTTTTTTTCTGCGGAGAAGAGTCTGTAGTTTACTGAGATCCTCAAAGTATCCCCCAAAATAACTTCACTGTGTTAGAAGTAATTCCCCTCTTGAATATTGGGGGTCTGCTCCCAACTCTGCCTCACTAGGCTAAAACATGCAAAAGTGAACAAATCCATCTTGACTCACCTCTCATGTTTTACTCACCACCTATGCTTCTGCAAAGAAGTTATGTGTACCGGGCTGCACTTGCTCAAGACTTATCAACTCTATGTTAAAAGATGCTCTTTGTGGATAAGATTTAGTTAATGAGCATTTCTCTCCAAACATGCCAAATATCATAGGTATACTCTTTTTTTCTGTCTTGGATAGATTAAGAAAGAAAACACTTTACTTCCTGAGATAATACTTAATGTACTCCCTGTATAACTGCGTCTTAACCGAGTCCTCTCCGTAGAAAGAATGTAAGTTCCCAGAAAGAAGGAAAAAGCTGTGTCTTAAAATGTTTTAGCATCCATAAAAGTTCTGGCTTGAGGAGAGCCAACAATCTATGTAATCATCATAACTGATCATGATGATTAACAAGGCCACATTACTTTGGGGGTTGCCCAGTCTCTAGTGGGCCATCTCTGGCAACAAGTTATGTAATTACTTTGGAGGCATTCTTGCTGGCCAGGGCTGCTGCAGCAATAATCACAATGGCAATGGCACTCTCCAGAATTATGCAACATGGTGGCCCAGAAGTGGCTAAGAGAAAGTTTCTCCTTCCACCACCTCTTGGTACCCTGCCATGCTGGATCTGTATGCTAGGACAACTTAGAACAGGTTGAATTTCTTTTGTTAGGAATATTGGGAGCAGTATCAAAAGCTTCAGCTTGAAGCCTAGCACCATGGAGAACTGAGGCAGTGAAACAATAAGAAAATAGTTTCTTTCTTTCTTTTTTTCCTTAATTGAGACAGAGTCTCACTCTGTCACCCAGGCTGAAGTACAGTGGTACAATCTTGGCTCCCTGCAACCTCTGCCTCCCAAGCTCAAGCAATTTTTATGCCTCAGCCTTCTGAGTAGCTAAGGTTACAGGCGTGCACCACCACTTAGCTAATGTTTTGTTTGTTTGTTTTGTATTTTTAGTAGAGATGGGGTTTCACCATGTTGCCCAGGCTAGTCTCAAACTCCTGACCTCAAGTGATCCACCCATCTCGGCTTCCCAAATTGCTGAGACTATAGGCATGAGCCAATGTGCTCAGCCAGGGGTTTCTTTTAGAAAATTGAACCTGGGATAGAAACAGGGAAACCATGGAGAACCACCATGTTTATAGTGCCCCAGAGCTTGCCAGGTAAGCTCATGGATGCTATGAAACTGCTCTTTGCTCATTTCTTTTTAACCTCTGGTGTCTACTGGTTGGGTCTGTGGCTGGTTAGCTTGGTGGTTAGAGTACAGTGCCAATAAAACCAAGGTCTCAGACGTAATCTCTCCTTAGGCACACTTATGATTGTCATTCTTTTTTCTGACCAGGGGCTGCATTCCTTATTAACAGAAAGGTATTCTCTCTTCCTTTAATACACAGACACAGACTACTCTCAAAAGTTTCTTAAAATATAGAATTAACAGTGAATAGAAGCACAGAACCTATAATTTGAAAGGAAACAGAGAAGCTCTTCAGTGCTGTCTCTTGTGTGATTCCCATGCTGCATGTATATTATCTTTGACCTGCATTTTCTCCACCTAGTGATGGCACTGCTCTCACGATGATCATGTATTGACTCATATGGTGCATGCATTATCTCATGTAATCTTCACAGCCACCCTATGAGATTGGCACAGACTGGCTGGTTGTAGTGGCTCACTCCTGTAATCTCAGCACTTTGGTAGGCCAAGGCAGGTGGATCACGAGGTCGAGACCGAGACCATCCTGGCCAACATGGTGAAACCCCATCTCTACTAAATATACAAAAATCAGCTGGGCATGGTGGTGAGTGCCTGTAGTCCCAGCTACTCAGGAGGCTAAGGCAAGAGAATTGCTGGAACCCAGGAGGCAGAGGTTGCAGTGAGCTGAGATTAAGCCACTGCGCTCCAGCCTGGCAACAGAGCGAGACTGTCAAAAAACAAGAAAGAAAGAAAAGAAAGAGAGAAAAGAGAAGAAAGGAAAGGAAAGGAAAAGAGAAAGAGGAGGAGGAGGATGGCAGGAAGGCAGGGAAAGGAAGGAAAGAAAGAGATTGGCACAGACAACGTAAACATTTGAAAGTAGAAAGCTCTACATGAGAAGGGTTGGGTGCCATTCCCAAGGTCAAGTAGCTTTTAAGTGGAAGTGGCCGAATTTTAACTCAGCTTTGCCTGATTCCAAAGTCTTCAAATCTTACTCACTGTTCTCTCTCTCCTATACTATATTTTGCCCATGATCAAAAAATGATATGACAAATGTCCATGACAAAGTTCACACTTTCCATTGGTGCTGACTGTGGGGAATTTCTTTTTCATCCATATGTATTTACTCATATATTAATTCCTCCTTCAACAAAAATATATTGGGTGCTCTGCCCCAAGTACCAGACTGCATGATTCCATATGCATAGGTCTTCTCGGCTTCCTGGGGTCATGTGACAACTCTATTTTCTTCAGATCTTTGGAGGCACCCCAGATGAACCTGTGAAGTTTGTTCTTCTCTGATCACAATGTCCCCAGTTCCTTCAAAGCTCTTCATTGAGGACATTCCCATTGCTTTACTGGTACTGAGTCTCCTCTTCTGCATACACTTCATGTTTGCAGCAGACTAACTCGGTACCTGCCTCTGATCCATGCTAGAGCAGGACCATCTTCCTCCTCAAGGAAGCCCCCAATGGCAGAAACCTCTGATGCAATCTTTTCGAAATGATGTCCTAGTTTTGCCAGAAACAGTAACAATTAAGACTATCATTGACTGACGATTTACTATATATCGGCTACTGTTTAAAGTGCTTCACATGAATAAATTCATTTCATCTTCACATCAACCCTACGAAGCATGTACAACTATTGCTCCCAATTTACAGATGAGGAAACTGAGGTTCTGACAGGTTAAGAAGCTTGTTTCATCATTCAGATAACTGAACCCAGGCAGGCCTGGATTCTACAGGCCACATTTTACCTCTCACAGTGGTTTCTATTAGCTTAGGAAGGTAGCTCCAAGAACTGTTGTCAGCTAGTCAAGGCCAGTCCCCCCACAAGGATAGAGGAGTTAAAAAGAAATTATTTAGGCAGATATTGAGGGTAAAGAAGTGCTTGGTAAGGTTTTCCTTTTAATGAAAAGCAGCCCCAAAATCATTTTATTTTCTAATAAAGAGCAGACTGTAAAATCGAGCTGCAGACATAGACAAGTAAGCTGGAAGCTTACAAGGGTGAATGCAGGCTGTTGTGCCACTAGGAGAGTGCTACCTGGGACTAGACATAATCAAAATGGTGGCTCCATCTTCCCTTTTCTTTGACAGCCATGATTACAGAAAGGAGCAGATAAGATGTCACTGGCCAAGTGGAAAGTCCATTTACATAATAAGATTAGGGTGGGGTCACCAGCCTTCCTACTATGTAAAAGTGACACCTGGTCGAACCAATCTGTGGGCTCTAGTAAATCAGACACTGCCTCCTCAAGCCTGCCTATACAATCTGCTGGGGTCCCCGACAGGCCAGCTTTTCCCTTTCAGATGTCCCTCTATCTCACAAGAGAGAGAGAGGGCAGTTCTCTTTTCTCTGTCTTTTGTCTATTAAACCTCTGCTCCTAAACCCACTCCTCACGTAAGTCCCTGTCCTAAATCTTCTTGGCACAAGATGATGAACTCTGGGTATTTACCCCAGACAACAAAGCCACTTTAACAGCACAGTTGCTTTGGAGAATTTGCTTTCCCTTCTGTAGTCCACAGAGCAGGTTGCTTGGGCTCAGGGGACATTCCCCAGCTAAGTAACCCTGAGCTCTGCCTCTCTGGGTTCTGTGAGTTCTGGGTTCTGAGTTTCACTCAAAACTCTAATAAAGCCCATCTCTGCATCCCACATCCAGTTGTTCCTCTGTTTCATAAGGGGAACTGAGCCATTTGTGAACCAGTTAGCCTTTGAAAACCTGTGTCCCTTATAATAGCAGATATTTTAGCCGAGCAATCAGGCAAGAAAAAGAAAGGGTTTTTAATTAGGAAAAGAGGAAGTCAAATTGTCTCTATTTGTAGATGACATGATTGTACATTTAGAAGACCCCATTGTCTGAGCTCAAAATCTCCTTAAGATGATAAGCAACTTGAGCAAAGTTTCAGGATACAAAATGAATATGCAGAAATCACAAGCATTCCTATACACCAGTAACAGACAGAGAGCCAAACCATGAGCAAACTCCCATTCACAATAGCTACAAAGAGAATAAAATACCTAGGGATACAACTAACAAAGGATGTGAAGGACCTCTTCAAGGAGAACTACAAACCACTGCTCAAGGAAATAAGAAAGGAAACAAACAGATGGAAAAACATTCCATGATCATGGTTGGAAAGAATCAATATTGTGAAAATGGCCATACTACCCAAAGTAATTTATAGATTCAATGCTATCCCCATAAAGCCACCATTGACCCTTTTCACAGAACTGGGAAAAAACCACTTTAAACTTCATATGGAACCAAAAGAGAGTTCTCATAGCCAAGACAATCCTAAGCAAAAAGAACAAAGCTGGAGGCATTACACTACCTGACTTCAAACTATACTACAAGGCTACAGTAATCAAAACAGCATGGTACTGGTACCAAAACAGAGATATAGACCAATGGAACAGAACAGAGGCCTCGGAGGCAATGCCACACATCTACAACCATCTGATCATTGACAAACCTGACAAAAACAAGCAATGGGAAAAGGATTCTCTGTTTAATAAATGGTGTTGGGAAAACTGGCTAGCCATGTGCAAAATGCTGAAACTGAACTCCTTCCTTACACCTAACACAAAAATTAACTCCAGATGGATTAAAGATTTAGACATAAGACCTAACACCATAAAAACCCTAGAAGAAAATCTAGGAAAAACCATTCAGGACATAGGAATAGGCAAGGACTTCATGACTAAAATACCAAAAGCAATGGCAACAAAAGCCAAAATAGACAAACAGGATCTAATTAAACTTAAGAGTTTCTGCACAGCAAAAGAAACAATCATCAGAGTGAACCAGCAACCAACAGAATGGGGAAAAATTTTTGCAAACTACCCATCTGACAAAGGGCTAATATCCAGAATCTACAAAGAATGAAAGCAGATGTACAAGAAAAACTAACCCATTCAAAAGTGGGCAAAAGATATGAACAGACACTTTTCAAAAGAAGACATTTATGAGGCCAAGAAACATATGAAAAAATGCTTATCCTCACTGGTCATTAGAGAATGCAAATCAAAACCACATTGAGATACAATCTCATGCCAGTTAGAATGGCAATCATTAAGAAAATCTGGAGACAACAGATGCTGGAGGGGATGTGGAGAAATAGGAACACTTTTACACTGTTGGTGTGAGTGTAAATTAGTTCAACCATTGTGGAAGACAGTGTGGTGATTCCTCAAGGACCTAGAAACAGAAATTCCATTTGATCCTGCAATCCCATATACCCAAATGGTTATAAATTATTATAAAGACACATGCACACGTATGTCCATTGTGGCACTGTTTATAATAGCAAAGACCTGGAACCAACCCAAATGCCCATCAATGATAGACTAAACAAAGAAAATGTGGCACATATACACAATGGGATATTATGCAGCCATAAAACAGGATGAGTTTGTGTCCTCTGTAGGGACATGGATGAATCTGGAAACCATCATTCTCAGCAAACTGACACCAGAACAGAAAATCAAACACTTCATGTTCTCATTCATAGATGGGTGTTGAACAATAAGAACACATAGGCACAGGGAGGGGAACCTCACATACTGAGGTCTGTTAGGTGGTAGGGGGCTAGGGGAGGGACAGTAGGGGGTGGGGAGGCTTGGGAGGGATAACATTGAGAGAAATGCCTGATGTGGGTGATAGGGGAATGGAGACAGTAGACCACAATGGCATGTGTGTACCTATGCAACAATCCTGCAATATCTGCACATGTACCCCAGAACTTAAAGTATAGTTTAAAAAAAAAGTTATATCCATTTTTAAATATCTGTCACAATTCTTCTTATAAAACTATTAGTTAACATTTACCAGATCTGCCATTCTCAATAGGGAAATATTTTTTGAGCCTCCTATTGTATAGGGACAAAATTTTCTCTCCAAAGAGAAAAACTCCACAAACTTAACAGCTTCTTTACTCATAATTTAAAGATGATTCTTTTTTTCTGAACATGTATAATTTATTTTTGTGCATTCTGTGGTTAATGGTTATAAAATACATCAAATATGTAAAGTGCTGCATAAGTGCTTAATTAAAATAAAAATAAAAAAGTGATGATAATTAATTGTACATCCCAAAGGCTAGACAGCATTATAGTTCACAGTGACTAGCAATTAATATTCCTATTGTTAATAATAAGCTCAACATTTTATGTAAAGTAGAACATGTTAGAATTTCCTGGTTAAACACTGAGTCAAAAGAATAAAGTTACTTAAAAATATTTTCACCATATAAAGCTTCTGTGGGAGAACAGCTTTCAAATTTCACATTTTAAATCCTTGGTTAGATTCATTATAAAATTTTTGACTTGGAATTATGCTATTATAATACCACCATTTTTAAGTTTCTATTTCTCCCCAGGGAATCCTGGAAATACAGCAAAACCAGGGAGAATGATCTTAGATATAAATACCAGTTCATTAGTGTTTTAAATGGATGATATGCAATAAGATTCTTAGTACAGGGAAGGGACTGTCCCAAATGCTTTTGAAGAATTTTTTTTGTTCATCTGACAAACTTACTGAGTACCCACTGTGAGCTGCACAATATGCTAGGTGCTAGAAATACTACGGGAAATCAAAGCTACTTCAGTTTCAACCCTCTGTGGTACAGATGATCTAGGGAAGAACATAGACATGAAAGAATTGCAAACCATGAGCACTGGAAGAAGCAAATGCTTCTACCTTGAGGTATGGTTCTGTAGATAAGGCAATTCCCATTCAGATGGTAAATGACTGAGTATTGTCACTGAACCACCCCTACTTTGTTTTTCCAAGTCAGTTTATTGAGGTTGTCTGCCTTTTAATCTGACATCTTCATAAACAATCCATCTGTTTTAATTTAACCAAAAGAAGGTAGATAAAGCAAATGAATATTATTTCTGTCAATTCACTGAAAGTAGACAAACTAATGTGTTTGTGGAGAGCTATTCATCTATCAGGTATCCTTACAGGTTCACTGGACTTGCTCAAGTTTTCTTTGTCAAGTAAACAGTAGCCCCTCACTGGCAGATCTCTGGACACACCCAACATTTCCTTAGCTGGCTGGGGTGAGGTGGTAGGGGAAGACTTAGGGAGAAGAGGGAGTGTGTGACCCTCTTCCTAGGGAAGTCCATTTGCTTAAGAACTAGCTTCTGCTACCTGTTCTGCAGGCTCAGCTGACTCTCACTGCCTAAGTCCTCTTCAGAAGCAGTAGGCCATTAAAGAGAGACAAATAATCTTATTTGGAAAACTGAAATATAACTTCCTGTCACTATGCTAATGAAGCAATAAAGTTAGAATTTATAAAGTATTGTATTTAATGAAAATACTGCCAAGAAAGGATTTAAGTGGTTCCTTCTAGAATACCCACCCACACAGAGCTCTTCTTTCTGTAAACACTTTGGCACTGGATCTTACACTGTTGAGTCTCAATAATTTTAACTCCATGATAGAAAAATTTCTGTTCTTAGTAGATTAACACATCTCATACCAAAAAGACCTCCTGGGCTCTCTGGCAGGGTTTCCCTCTCTCTGCATGGAAATATAATGTCACTCCTTAGTCAACCAACTTGACCCTCTCAGCCAAGATTTTAAAATTTGAGGTGCATGGATAAACCTCAAAGAATTAGTAAACCCCAGAGACATACACAGTGTTTTTCACACCATGGATTTGTGTCAGAAGAGTTTGCATTCTTTTTTACTTAAGTCACAAAATGGTCTATTGATTTTTAAATGTTTAAAAACCACTGGTCTTTCTAAGCTCCTATAGTAGATTACATGAATGGTTCAAATTCCTCACCTTTCCTTCTATTCACACTTCCATCACGTGATTTTGGGGTTTATGCTGCTAAAGAAGCAGAGTCTATGTTTTGACTCCTTGAATTTGGGCTAGGCCCTGTGACTCTCACCAACTGAATGAGGAAGAGATTTAGTATGTCAGCTGCAAGCTTAGGCCTCGAGAGATGCCATGTGTTTCTGCTTGGTCTGTTTAGCCCTTGCCATCACTATAGGAAAGATGTGCCTAAGCTCAGATGCTGATATCAACAGGAGGATGAGAATCCTGAGCTGTTAAAACCAAGATACCTCAAACCCAACTCAGAGTGGAGCCCCCACACAACCCTTAGACACAAGAGTAAACCCAATGGAGATGAACCAAAGTAATCTTTATTAGGAATGCCAAGCTGATCCACATATATGCACACTATAGTAATAAATGTTTTAAGCCACTGAGTTTGAGATAACTTGTTACACAGCAATAGACAACTGATCCAAATTCCAATTCTTGAAGAAAGATTCCTGAACTGTTCTAAAATCTCTGGAAATTTACTTGCAGACATGTCCTTAAGTCCAATCTCTGACAACTGTTTCCCAAGCTGATCCACAGATATGCACACTATAATAATAAATGACTCTTGTTTTAAGCCACTGAATTTGAGATCACTTGTTACACAGCAATGGCTAACTGATCCAAATCCTAATTCTTGAAGAAAGATTCCTGAGCTGGTCTAAAATCTCTGGAAATTTACTTACAGACATGTCCTCAAGTCCAATCTTTGACAACCTTTTTCTATGTCTGTCCCCTGTGCATAAATCTTGCATAAATCCTTCTTCTGGAATTGTTCTGTCAGTGACTTGTAGTGAGCTCATCTGACCCAGTTTGCCTCATGTGCAGTAACTACTGTTCACACATGACTGTAGACAGGATTCATGAGACATAAAGCCTTCTATTAACTAAGGTTAATATCAGGAGAGGACATTAGCAAGGTGAAAGTGAGAAGATAATATAGGTACTATTGAGTTACTGAGGCTAAAAAGAGAGGCAGCAGCATGGCCTATGGTTAATGAGAAAGTAAATGCTTTGATATCTACCTATCCATGTATTAATTCTCCTTAGGATTTTTCAGTGTATTAAAAGCTAACTCCCTTTGGCCACATGGTTCTTCAGACACAATTCATCATATTAACTCCTCCACCTATGGGTTCAATTTTTCTTCTGCTTCTATGGAAGAAATACTTGAGGGAGAAGGGTTAGGTCAAATTTCCATTGCCTACAGGGCATTTGATATATCCCATAGTCTATGTCCCAGACTAATGTATCTAAAACACCCAGTTACACATCCTCCCCCCTTCCACCCTCAACTCTCAGCACTGTCTTGTATTGGAACTGTATTACCTTGAGTAAGACTCATAGTCTTTCTGGGCCTCAGTTTCCTTGTTTGCAAACCTAAGGAACTGGATCACTAAATGGCCTTTATGGCTTATCATTGTAAAATTCCCTGATGAGTCTTAACCTGCTTATCCAGATTTATATAAACATAACTTTTTTTTTTTTTTTTTACTTTGGAAGGAACTTTGAAAATGATTTATCCCCAACACTTTAATTTGTGAAAGAGAAAACAGAGCCCCTGACAGATAAAGTGATTTGTCTCGGCCCACCCAGCAAGTCAACGGCAGAGCTGACATGGGAATCTGGGCCTCTTGTCAACACTCTCTCATTCGACCTCCTCCTTGAAGATAGGGGATACTTTCAAATTTATATCTTTTGTCTTCAGCCATACAGTCCAAGAATTGTAACCAACACTCAGTAAATCTCAATAAATAATTGTTGACTTGAACTGGGAATGAGTAAGCATTGGTTACACAGCCAAGAACCAGATTTCAAAGTCTGTTCAGCCGAGATCCACATTCCCTGGAGGTCATCTTCCTGCATGTGGGGGAAAAGAATGATTGTGCGTAACTAGTTTCTTAAGTTTCATTTATGATCAAAGGGCCAAAACAGCTCCTTACTGAGCACTAGGTTGACATCACTGGGTCTTCAAACTCTAGCACTGCTCACCATGAAGGCATAGCGGGCAATTTACACATAATTTCTCACTCACAGTTTAGGCTCTGAGAGAAGAGATAGCCTGGGAGTGAGAACATCATGGACTGTATTTAGGCAGACAGCCACTAATAGTGCTTATTGTTTCAGAAGGAACTAATATTTCTCTGAATAAAAAATAATATACACTCTCCAGGAAGGTAAAGCAAAGGAATTAACTATTAAGAACTATCAAACTTGGATTATTAATTATCAGGATCTCAAATATTATTCTCTCCCATTTTAGAAGAGGTGAGAGGTTGAATATCGTTCCCTCCTGGGTGGCACTGCTTTTGAAATGAAAAGACAGAAAGCCACACATCATCCTGGCCCATACTTTTGGGAAACCACATCAATAAAGCTCAGCTTACTCCCAAATTAGGCACTTAAAGCATTCCAAGGGCACTATTTCTGCATGTTAATAAATGTACAACAGAAAGAATGTTCTGTCTTCAAACATTCTTGGGAAATTCTCCATTAAAGAAAAAATTTTAAAGGTTATTTGTTTGCTTTTAAAACTTATGTAAAATATGTATTATTTGATACAGAAAAAGAATATATGGCATATAAGTTATGAAGTGTGATAGTAAAATATCCACTAACCCCAATTACCTTAAAAGGGAGAACATTACCAGTAATCTCTGAATCTACTTGTAAACGTTTCCTTCTCTCAACTACCACATATATACATATATATATGCACACATACTATATGTATGTATGTATGTGTATATGTATTAACTACATTATTTTGCTTTTTGTAATTTTATAGTAATTGAATTGTACTCTAAATAGTCTCCAATAACTTGTTTTTTCCAATTATTATTATATGTCCAAGATTTATCCATGTTGTTGTACATAACTATAGATCATGGAACTGTTACTGTTCCATGGTGTAATATCCTAAAATTTATAACTGTACTATTTTTTGATAGACATTTAGCTGTTTCCCATTTTTATCTATTGTGAATAATGCTAGAGCAAATAGTCTTATAAATGACTTTAAGACAAATATGCAAGAGATTTTCTAACATTTACATCTAACAGTAGGAATGCTGAGTCGTAAGCAGTAATGTGTATATTTAAATTTACAAGATAAAGGCAAATTGTTTTACAAAATGATTAATAAAGGCAAGTTGTTTTATGAGGTGGTTATATTGATACATTCTCTGCCAGCATTACAAAAGAACAGTATTATTGTTAGACCCAGGCAAGAGGTCTTCTACCCAAGCCTAAGATAGGCTGGGACCAGTACTGTATGGACAGGGCATTCTAGGCCTTATTTCTCCTCTTTGGGGTACTCTCTCATCCTTTAATCCCTTCTCAACTCCCTTACTCCTCACCACACACATAGGTTTAGCAAATGTCCTGAAGAGCTCCCACACTCTCACGGAGTTGGCCTGGGGCCCCAACGTGGGGTCCGTGTTCCCAAGATTGGACTGGCTGACATATTGTTCTTGGTGGCTGATGCAATATCCCTTTTGCAGGATTTCATGTTATAGGGCTGCCAGAATAGTGCTGAGAAGCTATGTAGGGTGATTCTAATTGTTTATATGGACAGAATCCCTGAAAAATGCATTTGCCGAGAAGCCTGCACAGTGACCATGTGTATGAGTTTCCAGTATTCCACAGTGCTGTCACTGTATAGTACTGTCAGACTTAAATTTTGCAACCTACTGGATATGAAATCACTTCTTATTGTAGTCGTAATTTGCATAAACCTGTTTTGATAATTTTTTTCATATTTTTATTTGCCATTATGATAATATTTCTGTGAAATGCATTTTCAAGTCCTTGTATCATTGTTTAAAATTGTGGTAAAATACACGTAGCGTAAATTTGACCATCTTAACCATATAGTACCGTAGTATTAAGTATATTCACATTGTTGTGCAACACATCTCCAGAACATTTTCTTCTTGCAAAACCGAAACTCTATACCCATTAAATAATGACTCCCCATTTTTTCTTCCCCCCAGCTTCTAAGAGCTATCATTTTATGATTTTATGAAATTGGCTACTTTAGGTACATCATATAAGTGGAATTTTACAGTATCTGTCTTAGTGACTGACTTCATTTAACATAATATTTTCATGGTTCATCCATGTTATAGTATGTGTCAGAATTTCCTTCCTTTTTAATGCTGAATATTAAACCATTTTATATATATATATGTAAAACATATAATTATATTTATATACATAAATATAATTATATATTTTATATATAAATTATATTTTTATATATAAATATAATATAATTTATATATTATTTTTATATATAAATAAAATATATAATTATATATAAAATATATAATAAACCATCATTATATATAATTAATTATATTA
>PVKP010032297.1:0-26086 GCA_004027715.1 Plecturocebus donacophilus | reverse complement strand
AGGATATCCAGGACTTGAACTCAGACCTGGAACAACTAGACTTAACAAATATTTACAGAACTCTCCTCCCCAAATCCACAAAACATACATTTTTCTCAGTATCACATTATACCTATTTTAAAAGTGACCACATAATTGGAAGTAAATCACTCCCCAGCAATTGCATAGCATCTCACAGGTTTAAATAAAATATTGGTTGGCTCCTTACTTGTTATTTTCATCCCCTATTTCTTCCTGTCTCGATTGTTAAGCACAATTATTGGCATAAAAGAGGTTTTTAATACCCATTTTTAGACTGCATTCTAGCCTGGGCAATAAAACAAGAATCCCATTCTCTCTCCCTCTTTCTCTTCCTCTTTCTTTCTTTTTTTTTCCTTTCTTCTGTTCTTTCTTTCTTTCTTTCTTTCTTTCTCCTTTTCTCTCTTTTTCTTTCTTTCAAAAAAAAAAAAGTCTGGAGCAGGCAGCTGAAGAATAAGGGAAGTGATTCAACAATGTCATAAAGGACATAGGTTCTTTCCATCATTCTCCTCTGCCAATTTTGTGATTGTGGGATGACTAGGGGACTTTCTCTAGAATTGTGTATGACACATCTTCATATATATGTACAATACAATTATGAAGATACAAAAGCTTTAAAAACAGTAAGAAATGAGGTATTCTCTTCAAGGGCCTCTCTCTGTTACATGGGAGGAAATATTTTCCAAATGTCCCCAGTTAACTTCCCCAGGTCTCTGGCTAGACATGGTTCACATACCCATGCCTTGAGCAATCAGTGATGAAGGAAAAGAGGACCGCCATAACGTAGTAACCACCACACACAGTGCTTCTCCACTGTTGCCCACGACTCCAGGGTAAATAAGCAGCATGTTTGCATTGATAATGGAACTTTAAAATTATTGCTTTGCATACAATTATTATTATTATTATTATTTTGAGACAGAGTCTCATTTTGTCACCAGGTGCCAGGCTGGAGTGCAGTGGCACAATCTCAGCTCACTGCAATCTCCGCCTTCCGGGTTCAAGCAGTTCTCCTGCCTCAGCCTCCCAAGTAGCTGGGACTACAGGCACCCGCCACCACGCCCAGCTAATTTTTGTATTTTTAGTACAGACTGGATTTCACCATGTTGGCCAGGATGGTCTCGATCTCTTGACCTTGTGATGTGCCCACCTTGGCCTCCGAAAGTGCTGGGATTACAAGCTTGAGCCACTGCGCCCGGCCTTCATATAATTATTAAGACAATTTTCTATTTGTCAGCCATGGTCAAAGTTTAGTCCCACAAAGGTATGTCAATCTTATTCTAGTGGGACTATAGGCATGTGCCACCACACCCGGCTAATTTTTCTTTCTTTTTGAGACAGTGTCGCTCTGCTGCCCACGCTAGAGTGAAGCGGCACGATCTTGGCTCACTGCAACCTCCAGCTCCTGGACCCAGATGACTTTCCTGCCTCAGCCTCCCGAGCAGCTGGGATTACAGGCACCTACCCCCGTGCCAGGCTAATTTTTGTAGTAGAGACAGGGTCTCGCCATCTTAGCCAGGCTGGTCTTGCACTCCTGACCTCATCATCCACTTATCTTGGCCTCCCAACGTGCTGGGATTGCAGGTGTGAGCCACCGCGCCTGGCCCTGGCTGATTTTTTATAGCGATGGGGTATTGCCACGTTGGCCAGGCAGCTCTTGAACTTCTGAGATCAAGTGATACGCCAGCCTTGTACTCCCAAAATGCTTGTGTTACAGGTATGAGCCACTGCACCCAGCCAAGGTGAAGCCTTGTTTAATGTCTTTGTCATGTTGCCCAATCTGTGATCCTAAAACTTTGCTGAGTCAGTTGGTTTCAGCTAGGAACTAGTGAATGAAAACTAACCCATATGAAATCATTACTGAAGAGTCATAGCAAAGTTCATAGCCAGCAGAATTAAATTAATATGGCTAGCATATCTGAAAACATGGCACCTGTCAGAGTAATGCTCTGTTTCAATTTACTGTGTCGATTTCTTACACTTCTCATATTTTCCTGGCATGTAACTTTTCACTCAGATCAAACATTAAAGTAATACATTTATATACTATGCATAGTATGACAAAACTGTTTTAACCATTAAAAAGTACAAGCTCTGGCTGTGCACGGTGGCTAATGCCTGTAATCTCAGCACTACATTAGTGGAGGCTGAGGCAGGCAGATCCCCTGAGGTCAGGAGTTCAAGACCAGCCTCCTCAACATGGTGAAACCCTGTCTCTACTAAAAATACAAAAAATTAGCCAGGCATGGTGGTGGGCACCTGTAATCCTAACTACTTGGGAGGCTGAGACATGAGAAGCACTTGAATCTGGGAGACGGAGATAGCAGTAAGCAGAGATCGTGCCACTGTGCTCTAGCCTGGGCAACAAGAGTAAATCTCCATCTCAAAAAAAAAAGGCCTTGTTTTTCTATCACACAGCTATCGAAACTCTGATACAAATGTTTTATTTAGGGGCTTCTTTATTTATATTGCCATAAATCTTTCTTTCTTTCTCTTTCCCTGAGAGTGGGTATCTGTCTGTCACTCAGGCTGGAGCACACTGTGCAACCAGGGAAAACCAGAGCTCACTGCAGGTTTAGCCTCCCAGACTCAAGCAATCCTCTTGCCTTAGTCTAACCAGTATCTGGAACTACAGGGACATGCCACCACATGCAACTAAATTCTTAATTTCTTTATAGAGATGAGGTTATGGTGCCAGGACTTGTCTCAAATTCCTGGACTCAAGCGATTCTCCTGCCTTCACTAGGTATGGCAGCTCCTGATTACAGGCACGATCTACCATGCCTGGCCTTATTACAATATTTTTAAAACTATATTTCAGTCATCTAAAACAAACCACCCAAACTTACTAACAACAGTTATCCAGATACTGGTGAGGTTGGGGAGAAAAAGGAATGCTTATGCATTAGTTCAACCATTGTAAAAGACAGTGCGGTGATCCCTCAAAAACCTAAAGAGTGAAATACCATTTGACCCAGCAATCCCATTGCTGGGTATACACCCAAGGGAATATAAATCATTTTATTATAAACATATCTGCATGCATATGTTCATTGCAACACTATTCACAATAGCAAAGACATGGGCTCAACTTAAATGTCCATAAATGATAGACTAGATACAGAAACTGTAGTACGTATGCACCCTAGAATACTATGTAGCTGTAAAAAAGAACAAGATCATGTCCTTTGCAGGGACATGGATGGAGATAGAGGCCACTATCCTCAGCAAACTAATGTAGGACCAGAAAACCACACACCACTTGTTCTAACTTATAAGCAGGAGCTAAATATGAGAACACATGGGCACATAGAGGAGAACAACACATGCTGGGATCCTTTGGAGGATGGAGAGAGGGAAGACGGAGAGGATCAGGAAAAAATGACTAATGTCTAGTAGGCTTAATACCTGGGTGACAAAATAACGTGTACAACGAACCCCACTGACACAAATTTACCTATGTAACAAACCTGCACATGTACCCCTCAACTTAAAATAAAAATTTAAACAAAATAGGTGTCATTAATTTTGTTCAAAAATTTGCAATTTTGGAATGACTGGGTTGGGATGATGAATTTCTGTTTTCCCATGGCATCAGTTAAGGCAGCTTGCCTGGGACAGAATCCACTGGCAAGTCAGGTCATTTACATAGCTAGTGTCTGTTTTAACAAAGATACCACAGAACAGGTGGCCCAAACAACAAGCATTTCCTTCTCACGGTTTTGGAGGCTGGAAGTCTGAGATCAGGGTGCTAGCATAATTGGGTTCTTGGTGAAGGCCCTCTTCTGGACAGATGGCTGTCTTCTTGTTATATCTCTACCAGTTGGAGTGAGAGAGGGAGATACTGATGGGCACCTTGGCTCCATGTGGACCTCCCCATGGGATCACTTGGGCTTCCTTACAACATGGCAGTTGGGTTCCAGAAACAAATATTCCAGTAGGAAGTTGAAACTGTCAGCATTTTACGAATTGGGCCCAGAAATTTCAGCCTAGCATCAATCCTGCTATATGCTAGTGGTCAAGCAGTCACACAGACCCTGCCCAGATTTAAAGCAAGTGGACATAAATTCCTTCTTTTGATAAGAGGATGAAGACTAAATGTAACCATCTTTAATCTCTATAGACTGGAAAGAGGGTTTGCTTTTATTTTCAAGATTCATTCCCATGGAAATTCTTTCTTCTTTATTATATAATACTACCAAACCAGCTTTATAAATAAAACTACAATAAAAATATCACAGAGTTTAAGGAGTTTATTTATTTTTATATCACAGTAAAAATATGGCAGAGTTTTATTGTGGTTTATTTAACTACAATGAAAATATAGCAGAGTTTTTAGATCCAAAGTTATACTTGAGTCAGGATTACTTAAACTTCAGTCAGGATTCAAGTTTCATGTCTAACGAATGCTTTTCTACTCAGAAAACTGGTCAGAACAAATATTGTGTCACCAGGATACAATATTGGTGTGGTATTTATTTGGTAATAAAAACTAAGAAATGTTTCTTGCTTTACTTTTTATTTTGATTAAATATTTTTTATTGGGTAGACGATTTTTTCTTTTAAAAGGCAATATTTTAATTCTCTTTCTGATGAATATTCTTAAACTATATTTTGATAATGTAGTAAAATGTAAACTAGAATAGAAAATTTTTCTGTGTAGAGTTAAATGGAACACAGCAGATCACTTCTGATGATAAATGAAAAATGTTATTATGTAGTGAGAGAATAGTACTAACTCAATATGAGGCATAGCCAGGTAGTTTTCAATTAATTTTTTTATTTTTATGAGGATGATGTGCTCGGATTTAATAGAAATTGAAAGGTTTCATGATACAGTAAATGACATATCTGATAGCATTTACTTCTATTTGTTGAAGAGGAGAATGCCATTCTGTTTCTTAATTTGTGAGAAAACTCTATGTTCTCTAGTTTTACAAGCATCGTTAATATTGTTTGTCAGTTACTGTTCAACAACAATGTGCAAGGTTAGGCTTGAACAGTCAAAGCAATAAAGTGAAATAATAAGAAAAAAAAAGAGTAGGAATTGGTAGTGTCTTTCCTTCCAAGGATAAATTATGCGGATTTTCCGGTGTTATGAGGAGACTACTTTTTCCTTGAACCTCTTGATGATGCTATGCTTCTGGGGTTTTTCAACTGAGCTTTATTTTGTCTATTCAACGGCTTCATAGTCTCTGACGGTCTGGCCCCCTTCTCCCTGGAGAGTGTTGGTGTTCTGCAGAGTGTTCCTTCTGGTCTTCTACTATAGTTCTACATTTTCTCATCATGATTCTCAAGGTTTGTATCTCTAATCCAAACTTCTCTACTGAGTTCCACACATATAAGCCACATTGCTATCTGTATACCCCACAGGAATCTCAAACTCACCAGCCCCAGATTAAAATCATCATCCTTCTTCCAAAATCATCAAGAGTTGCTACTCTTTACCCATATTTCCTAGGTCACTAGGTCCTACCAATTCCTTCTTAAAATATGTTTATGTTTGCCCCATCCTTTTCATCCTCATGACCACTAACAAATTTCACGGATTTTGCATTTCTTCCCTAGGTTGTTAAAAAGGGCTCCTTAACAGGTCAAACCACATCCAGTTTCACTCTAAGCCATTCCTCAAACTGCTGCCAGACCTACTGTGCCCAAAATATCAACAAGATCATGTGACAACCATGTGTAAAATATCATCCTTTATTGTTTACAGAGCAGGGTCCAGTCTCTGTCATCAGGTAGAATAAACTTGCCATGACATGTCTTCCTCTCTATTATCATCTTTCTCCAACTTCCTGAAAGGCCTATCATGTTGTTTCCTGCTCTTCTACCTTCATGCATGCATACACACATAAACACACATCACATGCATACATATAATGTATGCATATATAAGTGCACACACATCACATACACATACACACATGTCACATGTATGCATGCATACATAGATGCACACACACACTTTTTCTAAATGGAATGCCTTTCCGCTCTTCATTGGTATACAGAGCATCCCTGTTTGCCAAGATCTAGTGTAAACATGACTTCTCTTTGAAGCTTTCTGTTACCCTTCCACCTCGGCTGCCTATTGCCACTCCCTACACTGTGCTGCTAAGTGTGCCTAAATCAAACATGACCTTTCTATTGTACTTACAAGATTGTGTTTCTATTATCTTTTGCATGTCTGTCTTCTGTAGAAAATCACAATTATCATTATCATTATTTTTTGAAACGGTCTCACTCTGTCGCCAGGCTGGAGTGCAGTGGCACAATCTCGGCTCACTGCAACCTCCGCCTCCTGGGTTCAAGCAATTCTCTGGCCTTAAGCTTCCCGGGCAGCTGGGATTACAGGCACCTGCCACCACGCCCAGCTAATTTTTGTATTTTTAGTAGAGACGGGGTTTCACCATGTTGGCCAGACTGGTCTCGAAATCCTGACCTCAAAGTGATCCTCCTGCCTCGGCCTCCCAAAGTGCTGGGATTACAGACATGAGCCACTGCACCTGGATGAAAATTACGATTCTTTAAAGATAGGAAACATGGGCTGGGTGCCGTAGCTTACACCTGTAATCCCAGCACTTTGGGAGGCCAAGGAGAGTAGATCACAAGGTCGAGAGATCAAGACCATCTTGGCCAATATAGTGAAACCCCATCTTTCCTAAAAATACAAAAAAATAGCTGCGCATGGTGGCATGCACCTGTCGTCCCAATTACTCTGAAGCTGAAGCAGAAGAATCACTTAAACCCGGGAGTACAGGTTGCCGTGAGCAGAGATTGCACCACTGCACTCCAGCCTGGCAACGCAGTAAGACTTCATCTCAAAAAAGACAGGAAGCAGGACTTACTTACTAGCAGCCAGCAGCATCTAGGGGCATTACCCGCCACAAAACTTACAAATTAATCGATATAGGATGAAGGAAAGAAAACTACATTAATTATAAAATGCTTATTAATTCCTGAAATTATATTGCAAGAATAAGAACATTACACTTTGACAGAGAAAAGGCTAAAAGTTCAAACAGCCGGAAGAAATAACACATTGGAATCCAGTCACAACTAGTCTATCAGTTTTTAAAAGTTAATATCAGATACTTTCCTATGTAGCAATGAAAGCCAGAAATTTTCAGAAAACATGCATTGGGAAAAAAAGTAAAATAATTGGTATTAGAATAATTGTAGAGGCAGAAGAGGAGAGGCTAAAAATTGTTTGTTATGGTATGAAAGCCTTGATACTAGTAAAATCATAATGTAGAACAATGTGAAACACATGAAATAACCCAGAAAAGGAAGAACAGAAATTATGTATAAGGATAGTAATAATAATCACTACTATTCATTGCTTATGACGTGACAGGCATTGTGCTGCACTCCTTCAATCTTATCTTTCTATCCTCACAGTAATGTTGAATGTGGATATTATTATTATTTATTCTATTTTGCAGATGATGAAACTGTGTGTTAGAAGGGTTAATCGACTGAATTTACCAAGATCACATAGTCTAGTAAACGACAGAACTACATCTTAAATTCTGACTTGGGAGTCCTTATCTATTACATACAGGAAAACAATTTCTTGCCCATGTTTGACCATGTTTCTCAGTCTTTTACAAGGAGAAATTAGGAATCGTATCAGAAGCAAACTTTATAGTAATTTTTAGTAGTCAGATGAGACGAAATTTTGTGACCTTGCTCTTGGGATCATAAGAGCACCAGGTGGGAATGGTCTTTCCCCTGAAGTGAATATGCTTCCCTTGTTGATCATCTATCCACTCAGTAAATCTCAGGTTCACAGTGAGAACTGGACAGCAGACACCAGACGGACATAGGAGAGCAGAGACGTTTCCTTTCTCCTGGGCTAGAAACGGGTTGATTTTTTTCTCCCAGTAAAGGACACACATGAATGGCTTTGTGGGAACTGAGGAGCTGCCCGGACACACAGATCATCGAGGTGTGTGTCAAGCCTGATCAGAAATGGGGGACAAGAACAGGGATTGGTACAGAAGTTGTACTTAATTCTCGGCGTTGTATACCCTCTCCATAGTTATGCAAAGTTCAGTGAGATTCCAGTAAAAGCTACAGTCTGATCTCACTTCTTCTATGAGGAGTTAAAAACATTAGGAACAAGCCTGCGGCCTTGCTTTCAGCAAAGCAAAGAGTAGGGAGCAGTACAGCCGCTCCTGGGCCCGTGGGGACCTAACAAACGCACTGAGCAAGGGAAAGAAGCTGTGCCCAGCAAGGCTGATGTTTCAGGGGAATCAGGGGCAACAGAGCACCCCAACTGATAAAAGTAGACAAGGATGGATCCAACAAACTAACAAATGGCTCAACATACATTGATCATTTAAAGTAAACGTGATGTTATTTCTGTTTCCACACTGTTGAGGCTGACCTCTGAATCACATTCATCACGCTGACACCCTGCTTTAAGACCTTCTGTGCCTCCCTGCTGTCTTCAAAAGGAAGCTCAAGTTCCTGAGCATCCCACAAACAAGGCAATTCACAAATAGCCCCATTGCTAATGTCTTCTCCACCAGCCGCTGACACCACACACAGGCCCTCAAATTCAAATACACTGAATTAGGAGCATTTCTCCAAATGTGTGCTTTCATCCTCTTTTGCCTCGAAACACATGACGCTTTCTCTGTGTATAATTATTTTCCCCAATCTCTTCATCTGGTTCTGCCCCTAAAACTCATTCTTTAGGGCTCGACTTAAGAGTCCTCTTTTTAAAAGAGCCTTTGTGACTAGAATGCAACTTACATGATCTCTTCTATTTCTTATTAAAACCCTAAGAAAACTTGTCCTTTAGAATTGATCACTCTGTATTGTTATGCTTTGTTTACATATCGGCTTCCTCTTTGCATCATGTGCTCCTAGAGCGCCTGGCCCTTGGTAGGATGCAAAAATATTTGTTGAGTGAATGAATGACAGGTAATTCTCTTAATCATTCACAGTACCTGCTGTAGTCCTCCGAGATTTGCATGTGCTGTTTCTTTTGTGAGAAGTTATGTACCCTGCAGGCTGATCCTTCCATTAATTTGCAAATTAACTTGACCAGAATTGAAATTAGTGAGGAGGGCATAAAAGACTTAAACAATTCTAACAATATTTTATCTTCCTTCTTTAGCCGCAGTCATTGATGTTATTGCTGATTCCTTCATGTATTATATGAACTAAATTGATCATACTTAGAGCATGTTCAAATATTTAAAATATAGACATCTTGTTTGTGGCTCCCTATACGGCTACTAGAGGAGGCAGATCTTTCTTTTCACTTGCTCAGTGATTTTCTCACAATGGACACTTTCCTAGTGCGCCTTTATCACACACATACACACAAAAAGGTCCCCTTAAACAAGGTACAGTATTTGAAATGAAGGAGAGGACATAAAGGTTGGATTAATTCTTCCTATTCATACCAACTGTGACTTCAGCACAGCTCTTTGTAAATAAGTCTTTCACAATCATGTGATGTTCTGGCACGGTCATCTTATTCGTGGAGTAAAAGAATGTACTGGTCTGATTCCCAACCTAGTAATCAAATTTCATCACACTTTTATACGAATTTGACTTACGGTAGTCTAGAATAGAGATTGGGGCTTGCTTTTTAAACAATATATTTTTACAGAACAGACTGTTTTCACTAGAAGTTCTGTCCCAGATTTTATGATCTCTCTCTAGATAAGTATATTTTTTGAGATGGGATCTGCCTGTCCCCCAGGTTGTAGTGCAGCGGCACAATCACGACACAGCCTCAACCTCCCGGGCCCAAGTGCTCCTCCTGGCTCAGCCTTCCAGGTAGCTGGGACCACAGGCATATGCCAACATGCCCAGCCAATGTTTTGTTTTGTAGAGATGGAGTCTCCCTATGTTCCCCAGGCTGGCTCAACCACCTAGACTCAAGCAATCCTCTCCTTCTGCCTCCGAAAGTATTGAGATTCTAGGCATGAGTCACTGCAACTAGCCTGACCTTTCTATTTTTAATTAGTGGGGGAGAGCATCCACTAACCTCTTTGTCTCACTGTGTTCCAATTCTACTATTCTGCTATTATTTCATTGCATAAAAACGTTTATGAATGGTGACTCATTAATGAGGTTGACAACCTTATACACTAATTGTGGAATAGAAGTTTTATGTTTTTATGTAGTTACATTAACAATCTACTAAATACTTTTCTCTACCACTGATTTTGTATTCTTTTTGCTGCATGGTCGGTGCAATTTTCACCAAATATGTGTCTGAAAGAGTATTTAAAATATTATTCTTTCTTCAACACTCACCTAAGTCAATGTTAACAGGCTCTATATGCCATCAGCCTCTATACCAAGATTTCATTTGCAAGGGTTGTTTAAATTATTTTTCAATTATAAAATATTTCATACATTAAAAAACGGATGGAGATAATTAGCACATGGAATGCTCAACACCAGTAGTTATCAGAGGAAGGCAAATCAAAACCACAATGAGGTACCATTTCGCGCTCAATAGGATGGCTGTAGTTAGAAAAGACGGACAATAAAAAGTGTTGGTCAGGATGTGAAGAAACTAGACCCCTCACATTTTGTTATGAAAATGTAAAATGATGCACCTGCTTTGGAAAACAGTTTGGCAGGTCCTCTAGGTTGCGCATAGAGTTACCATATGACCTACCTATTCCACTCGTAAGTAATAGAAACATATGTTCACATGAAAACTTGTACACAAATGCGTATAGCAGCATTATTCATAACAAACAAAAAGTAGAACAAGTCAAATGTTCATCAACTGATGAATGAATAAACAAAATATGATATGCCCCAAAATGGAATCTTATTTTGCCAGGAAAAGAAATGAAGTGCCGATGTATGCCACAACACAGATGAAACATTGAAAACATTATGCTAAGTGAAAAAAGCCAGTCACAAAAGACTGCATATTGTACAATTCCATTTATATGAAGTGGCCAGAATAGGTCAGGCTATAGTGACCAAAAGTAGATTAGTGGTTTTCTAGGACAGTGAAGGGTTGGGAGGAACTGGGAAGTGAACGCTGGTGGGTACACGATTTATTTTTAGGATAATGAAAATGCTCTAAGGTTGATTGTAGTGATAGTTGCACAACTCTGTGAGTATCCTAAAAAATAATTCAAATTGAGTAATATATATGGAATGGAATATGACATTTCAGTAGAACTGTTAGGAAATAAACGAAATGAATGATTTTTAAAACCCTAAATAATTACAGAGGCAGTATATAGTAGATACCCATTAAAATATCTCCAAGATCTAAAAATATGTTTGCCAGGCCAGGCACAGTGGCTCACACCTATAATCCCAACACTTTGGGAGGCCAAGGTGGGTGGATCACTTGAAGTCAGGAGTTCAAGACCAGCCTGGCCAACATGGCGAAACGCCATCTCTACTAAAATACAAAAATTAGCCAGGTACGGTGGTGTGCACCTGTAATATCCCAGCTACCTGGGAGGCTGAGGCAGGAGAATCACTTGAACCCTGGAGGCTGAGGTTACAGTGAGCCAAGATTGCTCCACTACGCTCCAGCCTGTGTGACAGAGTGATGAGGCTCCATCTAAAAATATATATTTACATAATATACATGATATAGATATACATGTTTGGCAATTTCACACCAGATATTTTTTAAGAAACAAAAAGTTACAAAATAAGTTGAAATCCCCCATCTTCATTTTGCCCATTTTGCCCGGAAAGAACCACTATCAGAAAGTTGTTGACATCATTTCCATCTATATTTTTGTCTTTTTTATGTGTGTTATTATTTTTGAGGTGGAGTCTTGCTGTATTCACCAGGCTGGTCTTGAACCCCTGGGCTCCAGAGATCCTCCCACCTCAGCCTCCTTAGTAGCTGAGACTACAGGCATGCATCACTGCACTCAGTTCATAGTTTTGTCCTTTCACTAGTTATGTGTATGTCTATAAATAAAACATGAGTCTATTTTGAATGCTTTTTACGTTTTGCATAAATGTAATGAAAAAATAGCCTTCACAGCTTGCTTTTTACACATTGCATGGTGTTTTAAAAGTTTAAATCTGTCCATATAAACATGTAGATCTAGTTCACGTACTTAAATTCTGTTTAGTATTCCATTGTGCTAAAATAACACAATTAGTATCTATTGTTCTAGTGGTGAAAATGTAAGTTGTTTCCAAATTTTCAGCGCTACAAAAATACTGGGAAAAATATGTTTCTGTGGCCATATCTACATATGTTTATCTAGGGGCATATACCTGAAGTTGGAAATTTCTAGGTTATAGGTTATGATTAGTTTAAATGAAGTACAGTATAGCTTATTTTCAAATTATTTGTACCAAGTTACATCCTTGATGGCAGTGTTTGAAATATTATTTCCTCCAACCCCTGGGCATCATTTAAAATTATCATTTTAAATTTTTGTCAATTTGATGGTAGGTAACGAAATAATATCTCATTGCATTTTCTGGAACTCAGGTGAGATTGAACATTTTTTTAATGTGTTTGTTGGTCTTTAGGTGTTGTTTCTGTAAATGTTTTTCTTTTCCTTTGCAAGGACTGTTTATGTATTCTGGATAATAATTCTCTGTTAGTTATATATATTGCAAAAATGTTTCCCAATTTTGGCTTGTATTTAACATTTTTAAATAGCATCTTTGTCAGATGCAAGTTTTAAATTTTTATATCGTTAAACCATTTTATATCCTAATGGCCAGTAATGTTAGTGATATGAACATATTCTGCTGTATTTTTTTCTAAACATCATACGGTTTTGGTTGTCATATATGGATGTTAGTCTTGCCTTATGTTAATAAAATGCTGTTTTAATTACTATGCCATATAAGTCTTGCTATCTTGCTGTTTTTTCTTGTACCCTATCAACACTGACCAGTCACAGAATCAGAATAAACTTGAGAAGCCGTATACTTGGATAAAATAAATTTCTCAAAATGATAAGAAGTTGGCACTGCCTCTGGAATGCTATTTGGAATAATTCACAGTGGTACCTGTTAGTGATGTGTGCAACTATCTGAAAATGTTTTTAATCACAGCCAACTGCTATAATTTTAGTTTATAAAGATAATTTCCTTTGGACTTTTAATACTGTATCTACTGATTGGAATGGTTTTCATCTGAAGTTGTATAGAATACTATTAAAAACTGGTGCTATAAGAAACACATAGAAGCTTTTTTTAGGCTTCTTATACATAACATAAAACTTTGTGTCCATGAGAAAATCACTTTAAAAGCAAGATGACTAAATTCTGGAATAGTAAGTCATGTTAATCATAATATGAAATCTGTCAGGCATAGCAGACATTTATATATATTCTGTCTTTAAGTTTTACTGCCAAAAAGTGTTGAATATAAGGAAACATACAGATAGAAAAAATTAAGAACATGAAAAAAGTTTTATGACAGTAGGAATTAGCACTAACTAAATAGCAACATTTCTAACCCTCAGCTCTTCGTAATGCCTGTTGGGATATTTCTTCTGAATAGAACCCCACAAATTAAAACGCGGCATTTCTCAGATGATTTGCCCCCGTCAATCTCCCATCTTTAGCTTCTTTATTTCTGTCATGTGTACCCTTGTCTTTGCAGTTTCCCAATTATAAAAGCTTGATGTTCTCTTTTCTTTATTGTACCTCTGTATGTCTCGGTAGGCAGAATAATGGCTTCCTCCCTTTCCCCAAAGACGTCCGTGCCCTAATTTCTGAAACCTATAAACATGCTATGTTATATGCAAGGGTGTATTTACCCTAGATTGTATGGGTGGGCCCAGTGTCATCACCAGGATCCTTTAAGTACGGACGGTGGAGATGGAAGAGTCAGCATCAGAGTGACGTAGCTTCAGAAAGACTCAACAGGATATGTCTGGCTTTGAAGATGATAGGGATTCAGGAGCCAAGGAACGCAGGCAACCTCTAGAACCTGGAAAAGGCAACAAAACAGACCTCCTACAGCCCTCAGCAGGAATGCAGCCCTATTGAAAGCTTGATCTTACCCAGTGGAACCAATTTCAGGCTTCTGACCTTTCAGAATGATAAGATAACAAACTTGTGCTGTTCTAGGCCAACTAGTTTGTAGTAATTGGTTAGAGCAGCAATAGGAAACAAACACACAATTCAATTACTAATCACATATTCACTGATCCTTTTTTTTTTTTTTGGAGACAGGGTCTCGCTCTGTCACCCAGGCAGGAGTGCAGTGATGCCATCTTGGCTCAAACGATGGCATCACTGCAGCCTTGACCTCCTGGGCTCAAGCCATCTTCCCACTTCAGCCTCCCAAGTAGCTAGGACCACAGGCGCACACCACCATACCTGGCTAATTTTTCTGGATTTTTTGGGAGAGACAGTTTTTTTCCATGTTGCCCAGGCTGGTCTTAAACTCCTGATCTCAACCCATTTCAGCCTCTCAAAGTGCTGGGATTACAGACATGAGTCATTGTGCCCGGCCAATTGATTCTTATTTTCTACTACCTCTCAAATGGCTTTATAGTCTGGATAAAATGGCAGGCCCCACTTCAGGTCTTCATTTCTTAGCTTCTGGATGTTTCCATAGATTCCTAACAATGATAGAGGGTACTGGTCCCCAGCCTTTTTGGTACCAGGGATGGGTTTCATTGAAGACAATTTTTTCACAGACTCAGGGGGGGCAGGATAGTTTTGGAATGATTCAAGTGCATTGCATTTATTGTGAGCTTTATTTATATTATCACATTGTAATATATAATGACATAATTATACAACTCACCATAAGGTACAATCAGTTGGAGCCCTGAACTTGTTTTCCTGGAACTAGACAGTCCCGTTTGGGAGTGATAGGAGACAGGGACAGATCATCAGGCATTCAGTCCTCGTAAGGAGCATGCAAACTAGATCCTAGATCCCTCCCATGCAGAATTCACATGATGATTTGCACTCCCAAGGGAATCTAATGCCAGGGCTGATCGGACAGGAGGTGGAGCGCAGGTGGTAATGGGAGGGGTGGGAGCAGCTACCAGGTAAATCTTCACTCAATCACTGCTCCCCTTCTGCTGTATGACCCAGTTCCTACCACACCACACGCTGGTACCAATCTGTGGCCTGGCAGTTGGGGACCCCTGATATAGGGGATCTAGTCCTAAACTGTGAATCAGGTATAGTCTATTTCTTCTGTTAATTAGCTTAGGGCCTTAGGCAATCTCTCTGCCAAATTTCCTTGCCCTCCACCCACAACACACACACACACACACACACACACACACACACGACACCAGAAATTAAATAAGTTGGCTAAGATGATTTTTTTTTTTGAGACAGAGTTTCACTATTATTACCCAGGCTGGAGTGCAATGGCGCGATCTCGGCTCATTGCAACTTCCGCCTCCTGGGTTCAAGCAATTCTCCTGCCTCAGCCTCCCAGACTAAGATGATTATTACATTTCTTTCTAGCTCTGGTTAGTACCATTTTGCAGTCTGCCTCTTGCTTCCTCAGATCTTCTATACATTAGTCCAAAATTCTTCTTAAAATTAGAATCTGTTCGGTATAAATTAAACTCTTACGTAGAAGCATGCATTGACTTTTCACTACTTAGAGATCAAATAAGTCTTGTGTTAGAGACCTTTAACAACCTGCCCACTGCCTCATGTCTCTGCAACAGTTTTTCTTTTCCAGAGTTTGGCACTCACTGCAGCAAAACAGGTCGCATTCATTCCTTAGACATGATGTGTTCAGGCTCTTCCTCCTTCCTGAAATACCCATCACATTTATGCCTAGTTATCAGAGTCCTGCTCTTTCTGTAGTCACCACTCCCCTGGGACTGTTCCTCCCCTACAATTGCGGCCTACACTGTGTTTCTCAAACCAAATTATCATGAGAACTTAAAAATGATATAAATTTTCCAACTCAATACTAAAGATTGAGGATGGCAGAGAGATGATAGAAGAGGGATAAAAGAAAAGAGAAACTAGTTCAAAAGAGTAAGGCTTTGCCTTTCAAGTCTCCAGAAGGAGTGGGGGAACAAATGTGTTTGGAACTGATCTAATATGACTTGCATTATTATTTATCAGTATGTCTTGTCTCCCAAGCTATAAGCCCTCAGTGACAGAGTCATTTCTAATATGTCTTTTTATCCTTGTCATTTTAAAAAAAGATACCTTCCCAACAAAAATTACTTTTTTGCTTAGTGTTGTAATACACAAATGATAACGACATTGATACACCAAATCCAGTTTTAGCTTTCACAATTCCACAATGAGGATGCAAAACACTTAATGAGCTCATCAAGCAAGTATTTGTTAAGTTTCTGCTTGTGCTCAGTACATACTAGCACAATGATTCCCAGTGCGGGACCATGTGGACTCTCAATCTGCCTCATTCCTTGGCCTCCAAATCCCATGTTTTCAGCGGCACTTTGTGGTAGGTACCAAATATAACTCATAGTTCTCCCCGCTTTTGAATTTCTCTGGTTTTCTGGGAGGAAGTTCCTCCTACCAGTGGTCCAAAGCCTACTTCACTGCAAGCTGTGTCGTCACAGCCATATTGCCAGGGCAGTCAGCTGCAGCCAGTGGAGCAATGCGGGGGCCCTCGAATGAATCCAAAACGTGGCTCCTTCTCCAAAAACAAGGGCAATTTCTTAAGAAACTGGGTATCTATGAAAGGCGGCAAAAAAGTTAATTTTGTTCTGAAACTTTATGAGAAATGTTTAGATGTCCTCAATTTAGTGAACTCATGATAGTACTTAGAGTCTTTGCTTGAGACTTTCTGCTCAAAGCATCTATTGAGCCAGTATTCGCAGGTCTGACTAGAACCTTATCTTTAAGGGGGCTCTCCAACTTTGCCATTTTACTCTAAAACCAGAAGGACTTCTGTATGATCCATTTACACTGCTATACTCCACGATACCAACAGCTGAGTGGTCATGATGAAGGTGAGCTCTTGGCTCAGGTCTGGGTAATAACTTCAGTGCAACGTGAACCTGACCACTTCGTCTGAAGTCCCAGACACTGCGTCAGCAGCTATTCATCCTTGAGAATCTAATGCAATGCTATTTAAAAACTGTTTCAGACAGCTAAGTATTTCATTTTTTCCTATTTGTTCTCTTTCTAGCCAGCTCTCTTCTAGATGTTTCTTGTCTTTTCTTTTGTTTGCCACACTTAAGTTCAGTTCTGCATACATATTGTACCAACCGTCAGTAGCAGACAAATGCCTTCTTCTTTGGCTTGTCAATGACTAAAATTTTCTCTAATATAACCTGACAAGGGCATTGTATTAGAAGTGTCATTTATTTCTCTCATTTAGTCATAGATTTTAAGTCTCATTCAAAGACTCTGTATCTTTCTCATAGAAATTCCTTTGCCTATACAATATTTTTGTTTCTCACACAGAACATATATTTATATGGGACACAATGAAACTGGCAAGGAAATGACTGTTTCAGCTTTTTAAAGCCACAATAGTATATTGTATATTAGCTTGGAGCTGGTTATTTCCATCATACATACGTACATATCCAATGGGCTAGTTACTTCCATGATACATACATACAGATGCATGCATTACACTACCATCTTTAAACCATGTATCATGTACGTTCTCATTCACATACAAAGCCATACGTATACATTAACCATTGCAGGCCAGTTGCAGGGGTGCACGCATGTAATCCCAGCACGTTGGGAGGCCAAGGCGGGCAGATCATGAGGTCGAGAGATTGAGACCATCCTGGCCAAAATGGTGAAACCCTGTGTCTGCAAACTATACAAAAATTAGCTGGCCGTGGTGGTGTACACTGTAGTCCCAGCTACTTGGGAAACTGAGGCAGGAGAGTCACTTGAACCCAGGAGGCAGAGGTTGCAGTGAGCTGAGATCTCACCACTGTACTCCAGCCTGGCGACAGAGCAAGACTCTGTCTCAAAAATAATAATAATAATAAATTAACTGTTGCTGCGCAGCCGCAATCTCTCACATTTCCATTTTCTTCCTATCTTTCTCTCTCCTCTACTTCTTAACTATGTTCATCATAATGAGGACGATGACATACTGGGTAAACTGGCTATCATGCCCAATATAACTGGAAAAACATTTCATTGCACTGCTTTACAGGATGAACACGGCTGGAATCCAGAGAACAGTGTGATTTTTTAAAAATTGTTATGTCATCTTACTTGAGGCTACACAATAAGCCTTGCATGGTCACCTTTAAGTCTTCTCTCTTCTAAGAATCCTCAATTCTTTTATTTTCTATCTTTCAGCAGCTGGTGCTAAAAGTGGTGGGTTGCTAACACCCCATAAATGCTAGCTCGCTCTTAGGAGAACACAGGTGGATTGAGGGCTCTTTACAGTCCTTCATGTACGTAGGCTGAGGCAGCTCAGAATCTTCAGCAACTATAAGACAAACAAACCTTTTTCTTTCTAATGTTGGTCACCACTCATAGCAAAATTTAAATGTGCAATCATGCTATAAAGAACTAGACCTGATGATAGAAAGACACTCTTTTCCCTTACCTCTTAGTTATTGCATTCACTCTCCTTTCCACCCCATGCTCTACCCTTCTGGTACTACTGACTGGTGGAATAATCCCAGGAGATTGTCTCCCCCATAGAAAGACTGAAGCATCCTTACCATCATAGAAAGACAAGTAAAGTGATGTCCTTGGAATTTCTGCTTGGATTTGGCGCCCTGAACCCTTTTATTAAGAGATCAGATTCAAGGGTGAGAGTAACAGGCCAACTAGCCAAGAAAGAAAGCTATATGTTTCCTTTTGAACTATGAAAAGACCCTGTTCATGAGAATATTTTACAAAGAAGAAAGGAAGGATGTCTCTGGAACTTTGTCCTGTTTTCTGCAACAAAATGTGAATGAATAGTTCAAGGAGTGAAAACATTAAGTGATAATTGATGTCTCTCAGGGATAAGCTGAATTCCCAATGTTTTGAAAATGCTTTGAGTCCAAACATTGATAATCAGAAAAGTGTTTTTTGTTTGTTTAATGTATCCCTGTTCTGATTTCAATTAAACTCCAATTTTTGTTTAAAAAAAATAGATGAAGAAGACGGACAGTCCTCTTCTGCCACAAACATGTAACATCTAGATGGACATAGCAGACATAGACGCCCAGAGTCTTGAAGACTAGCTCAGGGTGACCCAGGTTATATCATGGCCTGGACAAAACTCTGACTGGCCTGAGCCTTCAGGTCTGCATGAGGCACTTGCTTTACACAATTGCTTTGGGCAAGAGTAACTGACTATCCAGAATGGATGGTCAGGATTTAAGGAAATCGCCTGGGAATGTCTTGAGAAAGTCAATCCAGGCTTTGTGACTGTAGCATAGCTCCTGGGGTGCAGGCAAAATCTGACTAATTCATGAGACTTGACAAGGAAGATGTAAATAACAATGGAAGATGGAGAAACAGTGAGTATAAAACTAAAATTGGGGAAGAGGCCAATGTGAGCTTCAAGGTCATGTTGACAGTATTTGAGAAGGAGTAAAACAGCCTAGGGATGAAATCCCTTAACCAGGCAAGAATCCTTCTAATTTCAAAATGTAAGCTTTTTAAGGGTAAGAACCTATGGCTTTCCTTGGGAAAGGTAACCTGCTAACAGGCCCTAAAAGTCCCTGCCTAGTCTTGCTGGATATTCCAAGAATGCAAGGCTCTCACTGGGCTTCACCTGGGCCTTTCTTCAGGGTTATGCTTGTAGCAAGTGTCATCCTTGGAGGCATAAGGAAGCATCTTCTCCTAGACAAAGAACAGACTTGTTACCCTGCACTCTGAAAGTTCCCTGAGTAGAGTGTTCCCCTCCCTAATGAGTGTGTAGACGTCTGTACAGGGTCTCCATGTCATTCCCATGAAATTTGGTGGTTGTGGAAAATTGATACAAGAAAATGTGAAGATCATGCTACCGGTTGCATCATGACAAATAGAGTCCTTTATCTCTGATTCAAGAGTCTCGTGTCTTTTCCCAGTGTCCGTGATGCAGTAACAGGCTAGCCTATTAGTTTGAAAGTAGAGTAAAATCCCCAGACTGTCTCTAGTTCCCGACAGCTCTATCCCCAGCCCCTAGAAAAGTAAAATCACATGGCACACTATGTAATAGTGGTTAAAACTTTGTACCAGGTGTTCACTGCTCAAATTTAATTAAATCGAATTAATGGGACTTCCATTAAGAAATGTTTCTAATAATTTCTGAATATTTGTCAAATCATATATTAAACAGTTACCAAAAAAACATTTGGGAAAGAGCATCAGCATTTTAACTGCATTACACATAATGTTTTAATTCATTTGTTTAATTCCAAAAATAGACATTTTATGAAGATAATAAATACCAATAACAAGGAAATTTTTAAAAAGTCCTTCATTATTCATTTTTCAGTGTACTCAGACCAGAATCCAGACCAAGAAGACTTGGAAAAATAAGCAATTCAGTTTCCCCGCTTTGGTCCAAGGAAGACATTGATTCAAGGTGCTCTGAGTTCCATTAATATTTCAGGGATAATCCTCTCACTTATGTCTATAATTGATTTATTAATAAAATAACCTCTGATTGATTAGTTATACCTTTCAACGTAATCTTTTTCCACTTAAGCAAAAAAGAATTAAACAGTTTATACTTGAACTCACATTTGCAGGACATGTGTTGTATACCCATCTGGGTGCTATGCACTTTCACATAAACAGTAATGCATAATCTCTTAGCAACACACGGCCAGTGTTAAGTCTCTGTAAGTACTTCATTGTATCTTTTTCAATGTGTTGCAATCCTTTTTGCATGTAGGTTCCATGCCTTTCTAAATACTTAGTAATTTACAGGAAAAGCAACCTTTTTTTTTCCTGGTGAAAGGTGATGGAATGTGTTTTAACTGAAATGGAGAACTTCCTTTTCATTTCAAGTAATCTGATACTGTAAGCTGCTAGCATGGCCACAAGTAACACCGAAACAAAACTTGAAGCAAAACGGATCATCAATGTCTAATTCAAATCTTCAAGAATGGTGACTGCCTTGAAAGGATCTTCCTGAATAATCTTCTCTAGATGTCCGAAACTATATTGTCGATTAAAAGTATTTTTTTTCTTTTTCGAGATGGAGTCTTGCTCTGTCACCCAGGCTGGAGTGCAGTGGCTCGATCTCAGCTCCCTGCAACCTCCAAGTTGCTGGCTGAAGCGATTCTTCCGCCTCAGCCTCCCAGGTAGCTGAGATCACAGGCACGTGCTACCACGCCCAGCTAACTTTTGCATTTTTAGCAGAGACAGGGTTTCACCATGTTGGCCAGGATGGTCTCAATCTCCTGACCTCCTGATCCACTCGCCTCGGCCTCCCAAAGTGCTGGGATTACAGGAGCGACCTACTGTGTCCTGCCCAAAATGAAAAGTACTTTTTCACAAAGAGAGAATAAAATAGGACCCTGTAGATAACCTCCTCATACTGTTTTACCATCACTCTCTCAAAACAATTTGTTCACAGAGAATTCTGGAATTTTGGAATTTGGACATATTGGAGGGTTCCCCAAACCCCACGCTGTGGACCACTACCTGTCCGTGGTCTGTTAGGAACCAGGCCACACAGCAGGAAGTGAGCAGCAGGTGAAAGGGCATTACCACCTAAACTCTGCCTCCTGTCAGATCAGCAATGGCATTAGATACTTACAGGGATGCAAGTTCTATTGTGAACTGCAAAGGATATAGGTGTGGACTCTTTATGGGAATCTCACTAACGTTTGATAATCTGAGGTAGAACAGTTTCATCCCAAAACCTTTCCACCAACCCCATCCATGGAAAAATTGTCTTCCATGAAACCGGTACCTGGTGTCAGAAAGGTTGGGGATCACTGCTTTATCGGCCATTAGAATTTCATCTTTATAAATGAATGTCAACAAAACCATTTAGACTATTCAGACCATTACAATAGGCTAAAAAAATAGTTCCATTGGAATTAAAAGAAACATAGAATGGTAAATTTTCATTTAGGTGTTTCACCTAATAACAATGCAAGAGTTCCTAAATGTAATGTATTTCCTATGTCATCACATAAACAGGATGACAAACAGTATGCAGATTTGCCTCTCTGAAACTCTGAAACAGAATTTTTAAACATGAACAAAGATCCTATGACAGGCAAATGAAGTTGTCTTTCATCTTCATTTTATTAAGTGCTGAACATCATTGCTAGTCATACCCACTTTCTTGAGTATTCTTTCTACACTCTGTCTCCACCATTGGAAGACTGAAGATCCCTGATGGTACAGACCATTTCTTACTCTTCAAGTGTATTTGTATAATTGTGCCCAGCTCAGTACTTGGAACATTGTAAATTATTAATAAATGTTGGTTGAATAAATAAATTTATAAACACCTTTATTCAAACCTCAGCTTATTACCTTTTTATCTCTACATACACTTTTTTTGGATTCTACCTATATGTGAATTTTATCCAAATATGTGTGTCATCCTTCTATTCCCTCTCCTTCTTGGGCTTTTCCACTTGAACTGATTGCTGGATATTTCTCTCTGGATGCTCTGTGTATTAATCCATTCTCACATTGCTATAAAGAAATAACTGAGACTGGGTAATTTATAAAGAAAATAGGTTTAATTGGCTCATGGTTGTGCGGAATGTATGGGAAGCACGATGCTGGCATCTGCTTAGCTTTTGGGGATGCCTCAGGAAACTTACAATCATGACAGAAGAGGGAGCAGGCACATCACATGGCCAGGGCAGGAGCCAGGTTAAAGGAGGTGCCACACATTTAAATGACCAGATCTGCAAGAACTCACTCACTACTGAGAGGAAAGCAGCAAGGGGATGGTACTAAATCATTCATGAAAATTCCATCCCTATAATCCAATCACCTCCCACCAGGCCCCACCTCCAAAGCTGGGGATTACAATTTGCTGTGAGAATTGTGGAGGGACACATATCCAAACTTTATCACAGTGCAAGTCCATAATTTCAAAGTGTAAATGAACTGCACTAGACAACGCAGGTGCAGTGAATAAGGGTGAATCACAGACTTTGCCCTACAGAAGTTTACAGACTAGTCAGATAAATGAGCACTTTCTTTCTTTCTTTCCTTCTTTCTTTCTTTTTTAGATGGCATTTCACTCTTGTTGCCCAGGCTGGAGTGTAGTGGCCTCACTGCAACCTCTGCCTCCCAGGTTCAAGTGATTCTCCTGCCTCAGCCTCCCAAGTAGCTGGGATTACAGGCATGTGCCACCACACCTGGCTATTTTTGTATTTTTAGAAGAGACAGGATTTCTCCATGTTAGTCAGGCTAGTCTCGAACTCCCAACCTCAGGTTGAGGCTAGGTTCTGGGATGCAGGGGAGGCTCAGCTCCCCAATAGGATGTGTTCTTCCAGTCTCTTGGTCCTTTATTCACCCAAGAGTAGGAGAGGACCCCGCTGGGCCTGGTGGGCTTGTTTAAGTAAATATCAGACCCCAAAGAGTTTTTCAGAAAGTTATTTATTTAGGCAGAGAGAAAAAAAGGAGAAAGAGAGGGAGAGAGAGAGCAGCTCCCACGATGTCGTGGAAGGGGATCCAGAAATGGAGTCCACATGGATGTGGGAGAAGGGGACTTTTAACCTGGGTGTTATTTCTGCCCCATTCAAGCTTTCTGTCCTATGAAAGCAGTTCCTTTAAACTTCCGCCAGAGTCATTGATCTTTGATTATCTTTCTGCCCGTGCAAAAGTCAAAGACCTCTAAACTCCCGAATGGAGAAGTGGGTGGAAGTGTGGTGATGGGAAGTTCTTGCCTTTGAAAGCATGCCCCCCTGCGAACCCAGGAAGAGAATACATTCCCTCAAGGTGATCTGCCTGCCTCAGCCTCCCAAAGTGCTGGGATTACAGTCGTGAGCCACTGGGCCCGAGCAGAAACGAGCACTTTCAAAGCACAGCCTAAGTATTATGGGAGAAATACAAACTAAGGACTGCAATGCCTGGTACTCTCTCACAGGCACTAACTCTTTTAGCAGGAAAGTTTCATCTCTAGGTAGACAAGAACTTGAACATTCAAAATTCTCCAGCGTGCTTTGCTCCATGTTTATGCCCAGATCATCCTTGAGTTCTTCCCGATTGGCCTCAATACCCTAATTGTATCCAACATTGTGGTCATAATCCTTGGATCCTGATCTGCTTTCACACACTGGAGGAGGTCCATGAATCTTTCCAACTTCTTAGACTCCTATACTGCTCAGAGACTTTGGCATCCTGTCTGTCTTTTATGCTCCCATCCTGCTTCTAAGTCTGTGCATGCTAAGAGGACATAAAATCATATTTCAGGAAATACTTTAAGAAACAATTAGCATTTGATTTAAATATGCTGCCAGCAGGCATGCAAGTAACATTGGAAGAAAACAAAATTAAAGCAGAGAAACTAATATGAGCAAAGACACCGGAGGAAACCTCAGGACATATGCCCCCAAAAGTGGATAGTTTGTTGTGCTCGGGCCCTTTCGGCTCCCACAAGTTTTGTCCACATCATCCTCACACTCAAGGACTAAACCTGTTATTAGGGAAAAGGAATAATATTGTGCAAGAAGAAGGAATGTAAATGGGAGAAGAAAATAAATGCACAGCAAAGTAAAGGAGGAAAGAGCTTGAGGGAGGGACAGAATTGTACAAAGGCAATGTGGGTGTGTGGCGGATGGTATATACCATGACTCCCCATTCATCAGCCTGAGGCCAAGGGTTATGAGAAACAGAGAAGCAAGACATGCTCTACGGAGTTTCCAGATGAGCACCCAGCAGATGAAAGCCATCCTCCTAGCCACCCTGAGTTCTTCTCTCCTCCCAGGCGTATCACAGGGATGAAGGAACTCCCCATGTTTGTTTACAGACATGGCTAACGGCAGCCTCCTCTGCTGTGAGCCCACAGCCTGAAGCAATACCGCTCCTTATGACAAGTGCCTCACCTGCTCCTTCCCCTCAAGCTGCTGCCTCCTTTGCCTTCTCTCCCAATCTCTCTTCCTACAGAGGCTGCTGCCATCCCGCTACATACATGACGGTCTTCTCTGAGACGTGTGATGTGGGGTCTTTTGTGCTACAGCCTGGGTGTGTGTTATGGAGATGAACAGACAGAAGGAAGGAATGTTACAGAATTGAAGAAGGAAAAATGAAGTGCTTCTTGGATAAGGCAGAATTTGGGTAAGTCCTGAGCTTTGGAAAATGGTGGTGGTAGGAGTAGACAGGTTTTGAAATACAGAGAAAGTAAAGGAGAGTGTTCTGAGACTGAAAAAAAATATCAGCTATGGAGTAACAAAGTGTGTCTGGGAGTCTGTAGAACCGTTTAGCAAGTGATGAGAATTCACATACGGGACTAATGACATCATGTTTTGTCTTGGAGCTTTATTTTTTTTATTGCATTTTAGGTTTTGGGGTACATGTGAAGAACATGCAATATTGTTGTATATGTACACACTCAGCAGTGTGATTTGCTGCCTTCCTCCCCTTCACCTATTTCTGACATTTCTCCCCATGCTATCTCCCCGCAACTCCCCACCCCCCACTGTCCCTCCCCTATTTCCCCCCAACAGACCCCAGTGTGTGATGCTCCCCTCCCTGTGTCCATGTGTTCTCATTGTTCAACACCCACCTATGAGTGAGAACACGTGGTGTTTGATTTTGTGTTCTTGTGTCAGTTTGCTGAGAATGATGGTTTCCAGGTTCATCCATGTCCCTACAAAGGACACAAACTCATCGTTTTTGATGGCTGCATAATATTCCATGGTGTGTATGTGCCACATTTTCCCTGTCCAGTCTATCATCGATGGGCATTTGGGTTGGTTCCAGGTCTTTGCTATTGTAAACTGTGCTGCAATGAACATTCGTGTGCATGTGTCCTTATAGTAGAATGATTTATAATCCTTTGGATATATACCCAGTAATGGGATTGCCGGGTCAAATGGAATGTCTATGTCCAGGTCCTTGAGGAATCGCCACACTGTCTTCCACAATGGTTGAACTAGTTTACACTCCCACCAACAGTGTAAAAGTGTTCCTATTTCTCCACATCCTCTCCAGCATCTGTTGTCTCTAGATTTTTTAATGATCGCCATTCTAACTGGTGTAAGATGGTATCTCAATGTAGTTTTGA